>VZTV01082705.1:5193-30019 GCA_013400875.1 Anhinga rufa | reverse complement strand
CTAGTACTACTTGACAAAAGAATCCTAAGTCACATCTCTGCATTCTCAGAAACTAGGTCAACACAACAAAGATTTACCACCACAGCAGCGTCACTCAGGACTATGAAGAAGCCGACACAGTTGTATTAGCAAGCCCTTCCCTATCCATCACACACTGAAGAGAACCTCCATCGGTACAGTTAACTTATTTGGGAAAGTAACTCAATCTGGCAAAAAGCCCCTCCTTTTGCTGGTAAAAAGGTCCGCTACAGAGCTGCGCCAGTCTAATTATATTAAAGCCTGTTGAACAGTTTTTTGCTCCCTTCCCCCCAACTCTTTGGAATCCTAACTCTATCCCCCCCTACCTTCCCAAACCCTACTCCAAAATATCCAAAGCACTAAAAAAATCCTCAACACTGTAACAGATGTATTCAGACATTAAACTTTGGCCTTTATCCAGAGATGTCTGATAAAGCTGCTAAAAGAAAAGTTGGTAACAAGGCTACAGGAATTCCACAGTAACATTCAATCTACACGTGCAAGCGGTCAACACAAATTGTCCTTCAGAGAATAATGAAGGACAAAGCCAAGATAAAGCACTAACAATGGAAGAATATTATTTTCAATAACATAAAAAAAATTGTCTAGATGGATGCAACAGATAAACTAGGTTCCAGCAAAAATACTGAAACCGATGTATTAGGGGGATTCTGTCTCTATGGTACCAAAACAGAATCGTAGTAACTTTTGCATAAAAATTGCCACATACAAGACAAAACAAATGGTTTATAACTGCTGTAGATCAGCATTAATATCCGCATTTTACAGATGAGATGAAACGGCTTAAAGAAAAAGAAACTTAATCAACTCTCCTAAAATAGAGACAAAAAGCTCACAAGCACTATGTAAACTAGTCCGATGTATATATATTTTCGTATGTATTTAAATTATTTCAGTGCATTTATATTCCCTTATGTAACTTTCTTAATTCTCCTGAGAACTACCAACAAAAAAAAAATGCATGTAAAATGCATCTTTGAACCTCTCAAACCTATGCAGCCGTATTAACTTTAAATGCAAAAGATTATGTTTACTCTCCCACAATTAGTAAATTTACAATCTAATCACATAACATCTGTGTAAAGCATTCTTCCCCAAAATTAGTATATTTTCGTTTTTTTATATTAATCCTTACAAATCTATTTTTGTATTAAGTGTTCAAGAGTAGCAATGTTTTATTTCTAAGCAGAATTCTAAGCAGAATGCAGCACAGAAACTCTTACTACCTTAAAGAAAAACATTGTAAAACCACATTCCTTTGAACCTACAGTCGCTTCTGTTTTCACACTAACAAGAAAAGGGTGAGAATATTTAAAATGAAAAGGTATACTTGAGTACATTAACAAATCATACGCATTCCTCAAAATATTTCCACTCTTGCAGTTTCACTTTTACATCTAGCAGAGCCTCCTTTTCAGTCAGCATAGCTGCTTTGAAAGTAAAATGAGCATCAGAGAATCCTCCCCTATAAAACACGATCTACTGATTCCTTGCAGGAGACAGACAATGAAGCTTTCAAAAACAACTATATTAAGCCACTGCCACACCACCTCCCTTGTCATGCTGTTATGTAACAGCTTTTTCTTAAATTATAGTTTTAAGTAAGAAAGAATTATGGTTTTACTCTTTTATACTATAAAGTACTATATCAAGAATGCAGTAGAAAGCAACAAGGATTCTCTGCACAACAGGTTTTCTCTTCATGAAATACACCAAAAAAATAAAGAGCTCAAACTCAGTACAGTAAAATAAAGTCTTAACTTCAACATTTAAGTGTCTTTGAATGTTGCAAACATCTAACTCTGTAAATTAAAACTCCATGTATTATAATCATTATTCATCATTTTAACTGAGAAGAAATCAAACACATCCATCATTAAATGACCATTTTTTTAGGAATATACTGTAAGATAGGATAAAGGTTATTTTGATTTGTTTTTTCCCCATGCATGAATACTTTGCAGGATCTTGTATCCTCTACTGAGCACACATGTAACTTGTTAAAGATTCACAGCTTGTTTCCATGCAGTTTCAACACCTTTTCCAACTGTATTCTGACTGCAGTCCAGAAAATCTTTCAGTAACACCGTGGAAGTTTGTTTCACTGTCTCATTTTCATAGTAATTATGTTTCTAGTCATCACACTGATAACACTAGCATTTGAACATTTTACCTTGTATTAATCTAAAGCTGATTATAAATATATCATCTTTCATACTCACCACTGATGCTACTTAAAATCATATTTCCAGAGTTTCTTACTTCATCAAATTTTGCAAAAATTGTTTGCAGCCTGTAAAGAACAATAACAAAAATATTTTTACATCTCTGAAATCCCCCAGGTTACTGATAAAAACAGAAATCAGTTTGTTACCATACATAAAGCAGTAATACAGAATATACAAGGGATTAAGAGTGTCTAGAAACAATTCCCAAAGGACTCCTCTTAACTTATTGAGCATCTTCACACAAATGCACAGAAAACTAAGTCAACTTAGCAAAGAACAAAACTGAGCATCGTTATTAGCATGATTAAAAATAACTAAAATTCTTAAGTTCAGGTTCAATAATAATATATATCGGTTTCAGATGACTGTGATATTACCCTATTTATACACAACACTAAAAGGCAACAATTTGAACTATGGAACATTCATGTGGGGAAAAAAAATAAGGATTACTATTTAATTTGTTCTGAGAGAATTACTAATTTTCTTCAAAATTTCCTCAGTTATGTTATGAAACTGCCTTTGTAGTAGTTAGCACTTCCACAGCAATAACGAAGGAAATACTTTTTCTATACTTAAGGTACACCAAACACTTCAGTTATGTTTAACACACACACCACAGATTTAAACTCTCACAATAGAAAACATACTGCAAGTGCTTAGCTACATGTAAATGGGGAAAAAAAACAAAACCAAAAACACAAAACAAACAAAAAACCCCACCACCACTAACCCCCCCCAAAAAAACACAAACAAACAAACAAACAAAAAACAAAAAGCAAAAAAATCTCTAGATTTGCAATCTAGTCCCACAAGGTAGAAAATGCTATTCAAGCAAGAAAGCTGGCAAAACACTTAAACAGCCATTTCTCATCACTTCTGCAGAAAACTCAATAAAAGCAGTGGAAGTATCTCACAGAAAAAAATGTGACCCGCACACCAGCAGTGGGTTTTACTGACATAATACACTGTTCAGCTGCAAACAATTGAGAACATTTTCTTACATTTCTCCAAAGCCTTTTCTGCACTTTAGACCACTCAGAATATGGTAATATCTAACATGCACGTGAAATTTTAGCTGCAAGACCAGCAGCACTGAATCCTGACCTTCAATGCACAGAGGTATGAACTAGAAATCACATGATAGTCTGCAACTCTCCAAACCAGTACAGTTCAGCTATATTACCAGTACTAAAGACTATATTACCCAATTCAAAATTTGCTAAGAGAGCAAATACTGAAAGGCTCGCAATCCAAACTATTTTAAGACAAACCAAGAAAAATGGGTAAGAACAGTGCTTGAGTATGAAGTCTCACAATAGATAAAAGAGCAAAGTCAAGGATACACAAAGATTTAACTTCAACATTTCCTTATGCACACACCACTTTTACTCAATGATCTGCGTAGAGAGGCTGTGCACTCCAACCGTGCACAGTCTGCCTTCTCTGACACACTGCATACCCCTTTCATTCACTGATACCTCATTTATCTAGTAACAAAGAACATGAGAAAATCATGAAAGGCAGCCAGACAACAGTATAAAAAGCCTGAGCCTTTCCTCACACTTTCCAATGTTTTAAGACTCTTACAACGTGTTACTTTTACTTGCCAAATACTTCAAAGCAATCTGCTACAGAGCAAATTTGTCCTGGACTTAAGAGGCCCACAACAAGAACTACCCAGATTCTGCTAAGAATTCCACAAAAAGGCCCAGCCTGCTACAAGCACCTAAAAAAACCAAAACAAAAAAAAACCCTGAATCATGTAAGTCAATGACCCATAACACAAACCAGCAGTTATTCTACCATCTCAGCTTATCTCAAAACTGTATGTAGCTCCGTAGTAGTTTGCCTGTTCTTCCCCTACGTACTTGTCAGTCTTCCCTCTAGAACCTACTATCCTCTCCCTTTTGCGCCACCATTGCATTTACAACCATTGCAGCCACAGCAAAATGTCCGAAATGGCAGCGATTCACAAATGTCAGACTACACTGCTTTAATATTAAACCTCAGTCTTCTAATGAAAAGGTCAATTTGTAAACCAAAGGTAATTTATACCAAAATGGGGGTGCTTTTTCGCATTTAGACTTGAAAAGAAAAACTACAGTTATTATATGAAATGTTTTTCGGGTACTAGCATTTACTAATGACACGTGGAATCCCATTAACACGCTACGTGCTTTCAAACGTACAAAGTGAAGAGTTCACACAAGAATCAGTACACATGGTAATGCACTACGCCATCTTGCTTTCATGAAAGGAAATTAATGCATTTGCTTCAAATGTACCACAGGAAGTATTTTTACTGTTTACCGGTGACTGCGAGTTCCCCTCAACACTGCTGTATTCCATACAAAACACTGCATTAACAGCCCACCTAGTTAATAAGGAGGACTTAACACTGAATCTGAAAGGCTGAAGCTGTTATCCAAGAGAAACTGAACAGAGAGTACAGAGATTAGCAGATTTCCTTTAAAATTTCACTGTAATTTTTATATCCTGTTAGGCTGATGTTATGCCTTTGGCACACATATTTTAGAGAATTCAAAAGAAAAAAAAATACTTCCTGCTCTTTTGAACTCAGTTTTCAAACATGCTTTCCTGAGTGTTTTAAACAGAAGAGAAAAATGAAATGCTTCCTTATAAATACATTATAATAATATATATATGAGGCCATTGCCTGTGCTCTGGGCAAAATATCTGACAAAGTACTAACTATGAACATTAAAAAAATGTGTTTGTCAGCACTGGATGCTATGTAGCCAGTGGTGCAGGCTGGCGAACACCATAGTACTGCCACTCCTAAAGCCTTCAAAGCATGTCTTTATGACCAGAGGCACACTCTACAGTATTTTGTCATAATTAAAAAAAAAATCCAGTAGAACACGGCTGACAAAATGGTCAAGCACTACTGTAGATCCAACCCTTTCTTTAGTACAGCTTACAAGAACTGTAAACTATAACTACTAATTCACAAAGACTCTCACAACAAATTTCTTCCTCCCTCTCCTCCCACCCAGCTCTTCATGTCACCATCTTCTCTTCTCATATTTCTTCACAGAGCCACAGGCAACAGGGAAGTATGGGCTAAGGCCTCTAAAATTATTGCAACCACGATTAATTTAAGAATGTTTACAGGAGTTCAGCTCCTGGCAAAAGAGAGCCTGGACTAGAGGAATCCAAGAAAGTTTACAGGGCTGGGTGACGACTGGTTTCACCATCATCAGCAATGAGGAACGCTCTTTGAGAACAGCAGCATTATTACTGCTTTATCTCATATCTGCAAGCCCAAGTCTGGATATGACATGCATAATCAATCAGTGAAGTCATCAGTCAATAGAAATACTATGTCACCGGTGAATAGAAATATTATCTTCTTTCTCCAAAAAGGCACAGACAGGTCTTCTGCAACCTCACATATGGAAGGAAAAATCCCCATTTCAAAGAAACACCTGTTCAGGACAGCAGGCCATTTCTGCATGGGCTGGATGATTGCTGCTGTCTCGGTGAATGAATGAATGACTGTATGAGGTTGTAGCACTTCAAATGTGGGCTCCTGGCAATCTGCTAAACCCTCTCCTAAAGCAGGTGACAGGTCTCTATCAAAGGATTAACATATTATGGTGATTACATTCAGTGAGAGGAATACATAGCCTAAGACACAGCATGAGCTCACATGCACACACGTGGAAACGCAGATGGTAGCAAAGAACATGCACTACACTTCTAGACCGAAAAGCCATTATTTATGATGGAGTTCAACTGTTTGCATGACAGGCAGAGGGGGATACCTATAAGTTTGGACCTTGTGATGAAGAGGCAAAAAGCACCACTCCCCTGTCGACAGCAGGAGGATAAAGAAGAAAGGGCAGTAACCAGTCTGTTCTTTATGTCCAAACTGAGTCTAAAGCAGGAAATGGCCCATATGAAACCTTGCTCTTTTTTCCCCTTACTTTCCCCTTCCAGAATGGATCTTGCACAGACATGTGTCCACATCTGGACACACAGATGGACCTCATCTACAACATGAACTAGACAGATACGTAGAATGTGCATAGCACAGAAAATGTGGTATTCAGAAAGGCATACTGCAAAATGCTTTAACATTTCAGTTTATGTAGCTGTGGCCCTAGATCTACGAACTAAACAAATAACTGGTTGTATACATTTATGTTTCTCAAGTAACAGCGGGAAAAGTTGTCAGATGACTTCCTGAAACATCTTAAAAAGCTTTTAACACTCAGACTAAGCAACTGCTATCCAGAGCCACATATACCATATTTCCATACACATACTATGTATCAGCCACACAGATTCCATACTGTAACAAATTCAATTTGGCCCATATAAACCAAAACCTGTTCCCTATTCCTGGCTCAGAGAACAAGAAAAATAACATTCACTTTCAGTATTCAGAAATGTGTTAACACTAATACTTACAGGCCTGAGACCGTCAAACCTCTTTGGCAGCAACTTTAACAAAAGGGAAAACAACATCCAAATTTCCGACCATTGACCTGATACTGATTTTTCTGAAAAATGAATGTCCTTCAGGCAAAAAGCACAGTATTATTCTGAGATTTTTAAGTTGAAAAATAACAAATAGGAAGAGGAACTCACTGATTTTGCTTATAAACAAACTCACAAGTTAATCTCTGCAAGGACTAAAAATGCACTAAAGAAAAATACAGTAGTAGCAAGTTAATTTGAACTACAAAAGTAAGATCCCATCTTCTTTTATTGACTACCGAGACACCAACAGGTCCAATAACCTTCTCTAGAAAATCCAGGATTTTCCACAAAGGCAAACCTACCAGGTGCAGATTACAAAATCTTTTAAACCTACTATTATTAAATTACTATCTACATTTGGCTTCATATAGACACAACATGATTATACCATTTGCATATTTAAGGAAGTTGAACAATTTCTCAGAACAATGTTTGATTAACTTTCCTGCCTTCCTTTCAGCAGACATGAGCTCTTATTTTCAGTGTTTTAGGGCAGAGTGCATTCAAGCAGCAACACACAGATCTCTAATGTGTAATTTGTTATGTAAACTACACAAGCCTACATTCTGTTAAATCACATGTGCACCAAATACTGAAGCAATGGCGTTTTCTGCTAATATTTATGTTCACACGCAGTTTTTAATACACTATCATACAGTGAAGGAGCTGCAGTGCAGTTCTTTAAGGCTGAACTCAACAACTGAAAGCAGCTGTGTCTGAACCACAGATTATCCATAATACTTAAAACCTACCCAGACATACAAATATGAACACAGATTCCCCTAAAAACAATAAGATGATACTCTACATCAAAATTGTTTGTTGTTTTTTTTTCCCCATGAATCATAGCCCCTGCATAACCACATGAAAATTTTAATGCATCTAAGCAAAGGGAAAACTTCTGACAGGCACTGGGGAAGAAACATCTTAAATTAGGTCTGACTCTAAAGAAACAACAGTCTGAGCTACCATATAGCTAATCTGTCTTTCCTGAGCTTTGTCAACCGCCTTGTTACTTGTGTGAAGGAGTAAAAAGACTACGGGAACTCTGATTTCTGTCATTGATAGATGGGACAGAGACTAGTAGCCTCATGCTCAACTCAGGTATATCGTAACTTCTCCCTTCATCTCAACCTGAAGGCTACTGTGGAGGACACAGCACTGAGACTCAGCTCATGTATTATTTTACACTAGCTTTGACTGTCAGGTGCAAAACTGTTGAGATTCAGTGGCAACATCCCGTTTAACATGCACCAAGCAGAGCTTTGCTTCTTTATGTAAATGCAAATGGTACAGCTATGCTTGCTTTCAGATCAGGGGGAATTTTGTATTCAAGGGATTCAGACAGTAGAAATAACAATGTGGCACCTACTGCAACTAAATTAGAAGCTGTTGATTGCCCTGAGGATACAAAGCTATGGTGTTTAATCCTATTTGGATCCCAAGATTTACTTGGTTTGTATCACATGGAAATGTGAACATGATGAGTGCTGCACCTAAACTTATGGTCAGACCCAACAGTCACAGTACAAACAAAGGCTGTTGTTATCTACACTCCTTTGCTCTTATTCTCTGTTCCAAAAGATGCCCAAGACCCTATCTTAATGGAAGAAGGATCTTCTCTGGTATGTTCCAGTTATTTGCTATGAAACTCATTTTTTGGAATTGTGGTAATAATACGGCTTAAACTTCTGTGGTAACCATATAATCTCCTAATAGTCTAAAATTGTGACGGCCATTAAACAGAAGAGGATGTGTACAACTTCCCATTCCCACAGGCAGGGTAAGCTTTTGTCCAAACAGGCTCAGCTCTGCCTGGAATGTGAAGCAATAAATTGAACACCATTCTCCTATGATTTTTTGAAACCCTACAAATCATCACTAAAAACTAGGGCTACTAGTTTTTTAGAAGGGTCTTATGAGGCACAGAATCCATTCTGATATTCTCTCTGACACCATGTTGTAGATATACTTAGCTTTATCAAAATTAAGAAGTGACATGAAGACTCAGAGTAAAGCGGTAAGTTAATTGATAAGGCATTAAGACATCTTAAAAAGTGTAAATTGTTTTAATATGGAATTTAAAAGATTTTATGGTGTAAACAGTCTTTCCCACTAAGTACAATTTCAAGGTCTGTCTAGCTTTCTTAATTAAACAAAACTTTACCAAGGTAGCAACAAAGCAATAGCTACTTTTATTTCATATAAACTAATGTACATACAACACAGACCAGCCTTTAAAGATTGGAATTTCTTTTCAGAAAGAGAAAGGACCAATAAGTACGCATTTTCACAACTTCCTTGCACCTTCTGCAAGAAACATCCAGTGTCCTGTGATGGCATGTGTAACAGTTAGACCGATGAACACTCCTTTTGAATACTCCTTTCTCACTGAACCCCAGAACTGCAGCTTCAAAATTGCGAAGTAGTTATTTTGAAAAGCACCTCTCTCTCATCTAACTGTAGCCCATAAGCAAACATCTAGGGTGGAAAGGATTGGTCTGATGTTAATTAGCAAGAAGCAAGGGAGGACAATTTTTCCATTATAACCATCTTCAATAAAATAGTAGCTTGCCATAGTTTCATTGCACACTCACACACATGTACGCACATTCTTGTTCTCTCTCACACATGCACAATACCTGAGAAGTATTGATTTAAGTGCTTTAGTTGAGACTCTTCTACACTGAGGCTAAACAGCAACTCTAGAATAAGGAACAAGATTAATATATTCAAGTATTTTCTAATTATTTCCCTGCTGCACTCAGTATATATTTGCTTAGTTTTGAAACATTTTTCTACTACTGTCCAGCTCTCAGCTTCTCTTAAAGTCAGGGGATTTGCACTGGTGAATATAAGGCTGCTCTTCATCATATACGTGTATGCCTCTTCCAAGCAGAAAAGACAACAGCAAAAGAAGGTCAGGAACACCTGACCTTCACCTGAATGAGGAAAAACTCCTTCACTGTGCGGGTGCCAGAGCAGCGGCCCAGGCTGCCCAGAGAGGCTGTGGAGTCTCCTTCCCTGGAGACATTCACACCCCGCCTGGACGCGGTCCTGTGCCCCCTGCTCTGGGTGTGCTGCTCACGCAGGGGGCTGGACGAGGGGATCTCTGGAGGACCCTTCCAACCCCTACCGTTCTGTGATTCTGTGATCCTGTGAACACTAGTAACATCACGATGGAAGCAAAACTAATGAGAAGATAAAATAAAAATTGTAATAATTTTAAAACAAAGCTTTTTAGTGAGTTTGAAGTTCTGATAAAGAACACACAACAGCTCAGGATCAGAAAATCAAAACAGCTAACTCACCTCCCAGGAGGAATTCCTCTCTTCGCAAGATCTATTCGTACTTTCTCTCCCACATGTCTATAAACCTCTACAATGGCTAGTATGGCAGCATCTCTCACCTGTGAACACAGCATTAATTTCAGTGTTACAGAAACCAGAACAACATTTGCTGACAACACACTAATCCTCCAGTTTCTATCGACCTGATGCCAACTCATTTCACATAACAGTTGAAACAGTGAGGATGGAAGGGAAAGGAAAGGAAACTGTTATTTCAAGACGATATTTGTTCCAAGTTAGAGCATCTCCAGATGGTAAATGAAAAATCCTAGAAATAACGGCTCTAGAGGGAATTCCTGGGATTGACATAAGAATAATATTTGTGGAAAAAATGTGCTTTATTTAAGACTCTATCACAGTAGGCAATACTCCCAAAAGTTAGTCCCTGCACTCAGTCTTGACACTTCATCTTGCTTTCATCTGTTTCTACATGCAGTGAAGCCCTTCTGGAAAACTAAGGACCCAGCTGCCCACAAGAGTGGGCCGAAGTGATCAGCGTTTTCTTTACTTCCTTCGATAGGAATTACGCGGCATCCCATCAGCACAAGAAAGGGAGTAAGACAAGACAGGGGAAAGGGAAAGAACAGTTAAAGCTAGGAGACAGATTGCCTCTTCAAAAATTTTAAACCATAGTCATCACAATAAAAACTGTCAAAAATGCATGTTAGTAAATGCCATTATTCTCTAGGAAGAATTACTGGAATGACTTTAGTATTGTTCTTTGTAACACTCTGAACTAAACCCACAATTGCTCTATCAAGATATGAACTACATCTTTACTAATGATCAACAAACAAGTCAAATCCTTAACAGATTTTCTTCAGGATAGACAATGCTACACCATACAGAGGAGACAAGGACTTTGCTGCACCCAGAAAATAAGCATAAAGAACTATCCTGTTTATTTGCCCATCTCCTACCAATGCTACTTTCTTCCTTACTGTATTCTTAGTCTTTTCTCTCAGACACAACTTCACATAAATCAAGAGAGATCTTATCCATTTCCATTTGTAGGTTTTCTGAAGTTCAGAGGTCACCATTAGGAACTACATCTTGATTTTCACTGTAGATGTTTTTGCTTAATTAACTGATTTTAACTACAGTCCTTGCATGTGCTCAAATGCCATTTGGGTTCCATTTAGGAAATCGTTACCTGTCCTGCACATGATAATGTTACCTTTAGCAAATTTGGCAGACTATTACAGGTCTCATGCAGGGGATCCTTCTGGAGGCAATTCTTCATGTCAATACATTTTTTTCCCTTTTCTTTCAACATGCTCTGTAAGAAGCAACTGTCTTCAGTAGTGACTAGTTTCAACCTCTGAAGACAAAACTAAAGGGGCCAGTATATCGCAACACTGCTGCCTTTGCAACTCTACTTTTATCTTCCAATGGATGGACCGATTCAGAAAAAAAACCTGGGTTTATTGTTTCTTATGGTAGAAAATAATGATCTTTTGTATACAAGCAAGCCTGTTGGCTTTTCTGAAATGCCTACATTTATTTTGCTTTTATTCCTCTGTCAAAGTACAGTTGCTGAAGTACCAGTAAGTAATGAAATCCTTACCTGACTATTTGAGTCACCAAACACTGTACACAGATGTGGTACCAACTTGCTGAGGATTAATGATTGTGCACCATAACTAAGGAAAAATAAAAAGTCAAATGTATTTTTTTAACAGAAAATGTTATGCAGAAGCAAACTTTTAGCTTAGCATTTATAAAATTCGAACTTGCATCAATCAAGCTCCATCTCTCTCTTAGTCCTTTCTCTAGTTCTAAGTAAGAAAAAAATACTATACCTTTAGTCTTTCTTTCAGAAAGCTCACAAGTTGTTTGATTTTCCCATTTATTAATTTAATTAAATCAGACTTCCTAAAGTATTAGTTTCGGAGAAAGATCACATTCAGAAGAAGGACAGAACCATTACGTCTCCATAGAAACAAAAAGCTTACATGTTTAAGGTAGCAATAAGACACAAACACACTCCTTCTCGGGATCGGTAATTCTTGTGTTTAAAACCAACAGCAAGGCGTTCCCAAATGTACTATAAAAACAGAAATAATTGTCTCTGATTAACAGGAGTACAAAACAATGTAATTCTATCCATATTTGATAATTACATTCATAACAGTTGCAAAAAAATAATGGAAGACAGGTCTACTGGAAAAGTAAAGGCACTTCCCAGGTAAAATTAAGTTATTAAATGCACAGTATGGAACACAACACAGATTATGCCTATGCCAAAAGAACAACTTCTCAAAAACATCCTTCAGAAATCTAGCTGAGTATTTTTATTGTTTGAGAAATAGCTCTTAAAAACATGCAGAATTGTCACAGTTAACACACACAAAACAAACATTAGCATTACAAACTACTGACTCAAGCAGAAGTTGCTATATTCTTTTTGCTTCATATTCTGTTTCACTGCCAAAATTTCCTCTCATCCATTTTAGCTCCTCCTTATCCATACTCCTGCTGTCCACTTCTCCCCTACTTTTGCTTTAAATTCATTTCTTAATGTCTCAATTATTTCTTGCCCATACATTCTAATTCATTTGCTTCCATTTTTGTTCTGCTTTCCTTTCTCCTTTTGCGCTGGTGCCGCTTCCTGTAGTACAATTCCTTGGCTCACTAAACCCTCATCTACCTTCTTGCGCACTCGTTTTTCATCGCCTGCCTTCAGTCTTTTCCTCCTCAGTTTATCTTTTTACCTTTCCATCTCCTTGTCGTTCTCTAGCTGTATGTTACGGTGTAAAAAGTGTAAACATGGAGCTTACGAGACTTGGAATTCTCAGTGGTGTTTCGGAGCAGATGCACAGACTCAAACTGCAACTCCCCCAGCTGCAGCGCTGCCATTACAGCCTCAGCCAGCCAGCAAAGCAAGCAAGCATCCGCGGGGAGCGTTGCCTAGTGATGGCTGCACACTGGCAATAGCACATTTTGCAGCCTGGGCACCACCCTCATTCCTACCCCTGGAGTGGTGCAGTTGCAACGTATAACGATTCCCTACATATCTGCAAAAAGGTATTAGATACAAGTTATTGCAATCATATTTGGCTTTCTGGAACAAAACCCTCTAAAACAGCTATTGATCAACAAAAACAGACAGCGTAAGAGCAGGGGATACTGCATCCTCGTTATTAATGTGGTAGCACACTTCATAGCAGACATAAAATTTTCCAATTAGAGCCTTACTTGATCGGTTTCTCCCATCTGTTGTTTCTTGTTTGTTTGTTTTATACTTCATCACATTTAGAGAAAACAAACCTTAGACAAGCAGGATATGGCTTGGCAAAACTGCACAGCTTAACAAAGAACAGGATTTTATGGAAGAAAATGTCCTTCCAATTAACCCGCTGTCCTGGACAAACATGGTACAAAGGAAATCTCCTTGCTAGGTATGCAAAAATACAGGTAGAAAGGTAACTGTAGGGTACTGAAACAAACAAAGCAGACTGAAGAAAAATTTAGTCTTTCACTACATTAACCCTACTTTAAGAACTAGAATTCTTCTAAACAGAGAAATTCAAATGGCTGCTTAGAAATTTCAGCTCTCACAACTTGCTAGCAACAGTTGGTATCCACCTCCCCTTGTCCTATTCATGCATTTATACCACCTAGATTCTTATTTTTATGCTTTCCTGCCCATAACCAGCTACATCTAGTTCTCTCTCATAAAAACAAAGGGGAAAAAAAAACCCACAAACACACTCAAAACAAGAAAAGGGCACTAACAACAGGACGAATTAAATATTATTCAGCAACACACTACAACATACAAAATGAGTTCATCAGGAAGAAACTTACAGGTCTTATCCCTAAAAAACGATTCCACCCAGCTCTTCCAAAGGGATGTTTCTCTGCAGCAAAGGGAGCCTAAAGCTCTGTATTTCAGTGTTGAAGCTCAGGAAAGACTTCTCTGTTCTGGTCCCTGCTGTGAGGATGATTGATGCTTTTCATCCAAATTTTTAACGATACATAAGCTGTCCTGGGAGCAGACACCTAAAGCCAGGTTTCTCCCACCCTAGCGGAGCTACCAGAAGAGCCATACCTTCTCATAGTTACACACGCTGTTCCTTGTGTTCTTTCCTACACTGTGGGTAACTTTCAAAGGGTATGGAAGCTTCCTTCCATCACCTCAGTGAACAACCTAACAGCTCTTCAGAAACTGAAAGATGGACCCATAATCTAAAACTCTTTCATGACGAGGGCCTAGCATGAAGCAACTATCACCACAGTCTTTATCAGCAATTGTTCAAATGAATGCGTTGCCAAGATGCTCTGCTGTGTATTTATCCAAATGATATTACTGTAGAAGTAGGTGTATTTTCAGGACTGCATGACAGGTACTTCAGAGCATCTTGGGCACAGAAACATGTCACTCCTGAACTACTTGCACTTAGGCATGGAAAAAATGCTGTGACGTCTCTTGTCAATGAATATGATCAAAACTAGATTTCGTGAAAAGGTAAAGGCACATCTTTGTGGATTACACTATTAGAATTTGATGCCTAAATCCCACTCAGATCTGTGACCAAATCATGTGAGAAAATACCTCATGCTTGAAGGGAGATAGATGTTTCTGTAGTTGCCCAACATGCTGCCTGTTTTTGCTATCAGGCAAACAAAGCAATCGAGAACAATTTTCTCACTGCAGATGAAGCCTGCAACATCTTATTCCCTGCACACAAACATTCAAACCTGTATCTATGAATAAACAAAGCCAGGAATTAGCATGCGAAAGAATCTCATTTTTGGTCACAAAAAATAAGACATTCTTTATTAACTTCTGCATTTAAAACTCAGAAACGTATTTTCTTCAGAAATTAAAAACTCAAATAACAGTTCCTACTGACAACCAGGGTCTCCAGAGTTCCAAATATCATCATTGCTCAAACAATATAATCCTGTTAAGCAATCCTACATTTTTAAGACTCACACAGTAGAAATACAAGATTTAGCACTTGGAAGCCACATAGTGCTAAGAACTGTAAAAAGGTTTGCTTTTTACATCAACCTAAAACAACAAGGCAGAGGGAAACTTATCCCCGTCTCAGTTTGTCAAAGGTTCACACAGCATGTTTGTCATACACCTAGAAAGCCAGATTCTCTAAGTTAGAATGCACCATCTCAACTGTGGGACTACTCCTACATGTTCAAGTACAAAGCTAATTTTAAAATAAATTCAGAGCTAAATAAACTTATTTATTCTCATTATGCAAACTCAAACCCAGGAGGTTGCTTCAAACATGCTTTAATTAACAAAGTCCCGCCACATGACATGAAAACATCTACTCAGATTTTAGCTATGATATGCAAAAAGTACGGAATTGCAATGTGCCAGATTTTTATCTTTAGCTGAGCAATGCATCAGTGTCAATCCATTAGGAATATCTTTAACATTTACACCATTAATCGTCACCATAACATTATGACATATTCAAAGTCAAGCTCATGTATAAGTCATAAGCTCACTGGAGGCCTAAATCTGAATCTACATTAAGTAATCATACCATGGGCGGTGCTACTTCGTCCATCAATTTCAATATAAGATTCTGTGCTTGCTCTCGAACTTGGTCTTTGGCATCTCCCATACGATCTATCAAAGGCAGGAGAACTACAGGAGAGAAAAAAAAAAGGAAAAATATTAAACACCCAATGAATATTTTCTAATAATTAAGGATAGTTCCTGAAACAGATTTAAGATACATCTCATTCAAAAAGAAAATCTGATTTTAATTTGATCAATATATTTTGAAGTGTCAAATATATTTCTGAGTATGTTAGAAGACTAACCACAAATGCACTGGACTGAAATTGAAGAAAATAGTATCTTCCAACAGGCTAAAAGGGAAGCTTCTCGTCTTAAAAACTGCATGAATGACTAGCAGTGTTCTGGTAGCTTCTGAATGCCTGGCTTTTCCAAAAAATAACTCTAGAACTTCGGGCATGAGAAAGAATTGGAATAGAAAAGAGGACTGTTTTCAAACCAGTGGGATTTTGCTGTTTAATTAAAAAAAACCCCAAACTTTAAAGTTTTAAGTACTCCTATTCACACAGCTTATCTTCTAGAAACTCAGCCTTACTTCAGTAAAAGTATCAGTAAAAGTTACTATTTTAAAATAAGTGTCCTGAAACAATATTTAACTAAAATCGCATGATTGCTGATGATTTCACATCCTAAAAATCAGAACTCACTCAAAATGAAAGGTCTTGCCAATTCTTTTAACTCGCTTATCCAGAGAGAAGTTTCTAATTACATCTGATAAACAAATTAATGTTACGATATTTAGGAAAGTTATCTGAATGTATGCTTGAATCAGCATTATGCAAGACATCCTGCTATACTGGTTCCCTGCCCTCCACCTGGGGCCTACGCATATGCTTTGTGAGATTCCTCCCCACGGTGCTTTCGGTACCAGTTCTTCAAAACGGGTGACGACACCAGGTGTGCCACCTTCCCTCAGGAAGCACAGCTGACATGGAATTGGGCAGGATGTCATCTCCCGCAGGGCAGTGCTTTTAAAGTTGGTATAAGCATGTGAAACACCACCTAAAAAAAGCAGTGTCACGTGCTAACAGTAACGCTTACCTGTCAACAGCACAACCTTCTGTATTAGCTTTTGTTTCTGATCTGATCCACAGTTTTCTAAGAGCTGAAAGTATCAGTCACGTAATCTAGGTGGAACTTTTTCAACACAGACCACAATATCCACCCAGCTCATCCTTCTGCTCCTGCACTCTAGTTAAGCTGGGACTAAGTTTGCAATTACCATGCCATTTATTCCAAACTTCTAAAACTAGCATAATGTTTACCTTGAGTCTTTTAGAGACTTGCTCATATTCCAACAACAACAAAAAAAGATACAGTAACAGCTAAAATCACCTTTTGCTGCATTTGGTGTTACATCTCTGAACACCATAGAGTATTTTACAGTTGCTGCCTGATCTCTCAGCTGCTGACTGCTATAGTTAATTTTCCTGTTCTACTCACAGAAGAAATAACTGTATCACCCTGTTTTTTGAAAGGAAGATCTGAATTTTAACAGCACTTAATGATTTTGCAGTAATAACTAAACAATAGTATTGCCAGCAAAAGAAAGGGAACAGAATCAGTAACTCAGGAGGTCTCCTCAGTCCTCTGTTCCTACATTAAAAACAGCAGCCATTTCTGTACCATAATTATTACTGGACAAATACACTGCTGACACTTGAATTTCCCCTCCTGCTGCATCAGAACACTTTCTAATTGTCCTAATCGGAATATTTAATTCTATCAGCTGTGGATATTCCACCGACATCTTTAGCTACCATTATCAAGTTATTGCATTTTTCATCTATCTTCTCTTCCCTTTCTCCTCTGAATATATTACTACAGCTGCCTTCTGTTTACAGTTTGAAAAGAAGGGTTTGGGGTTTTTTGGTTTGGTTTTTCTGTTTTTGTTTTGTTGGCGTGGGGTGGAGTTTTTTGGTTTTGTTTTGGCTTGGGGATTTTTTGTTTTGTTTTGTTTTGTTTGGTAGGGTTTTTTTCCATTTTGTGAACACAGAAGAAACATCCAGAACACGAGAAGTGAATTTTGGAAGTAGGCAGCTGGCCTCTCCCCTAAATTTCCAATCAGTCATATACTTACTGTTTACAGTTTTCTTCCCAACAGTATTTTTCATTACTATTTTCAGCACTTCTAAACTGCCCTTTTACCCGTATCAGTGTTACCGGGGAGGTCTGCGACATTAACCTGTCTGTTGGGCAGCTGAAGGCAACTCTCGCTTTACAGAGAGGGGAACAAACACAGCCACTGAGAAGCTGTTCCCGCGGAGGGAAACACGGCGAGTGCCAGTCCTGCGGGAACACGGCTCCTTTGTGACTAATTAGCACGCCGAGTCAGTTGACGGAGCTGCAGATACCAGGGCTCCGATCAGATCACTAAGGCAAGCACAGAGAACAGCTACTAGAAGCCGCTGAACAGAGGTGAGGTCATCGAGTTAAACTAAGCTATGACACAGCTTGCAGATGTCAGTGCATGTAGCTACTGAACGTGCCAGCCTTTGTCCTGGTGGAGCCCTGACAGAGGGACAACCTGCTGTGGGAGCTGTTAACGGGACCAAACGTCTGCAGGTTTGACTTCTTCCCCTCTAAATCTCAAGTTTCTGTAAGACCCTATATAAGGCATGATATATTCTGTTTGTATAAGACAAATGAAATTAGGCTGCTGAATGTTGGCAACCACCAGCTGGTTTTCAGCTTGGTAGTTCATATTTTCTGTCAGAATAAGCTCCAATAGGAAATCATTTGAAGTTGGTTGCCCATTGATGGGGTTTCAGAACGCTCAACCAGAAGGGGATCTCCACCAAATATATTTCAATTTAAATTCATTATGCCTTTATCACTTTTTCTCCAAATGTTAGACACATCTAGGGAGAACTAAAGTGAAAAATAGCTGAATTGTGTTAGCTGTCCTTTCTATGAATGACTGGGGAACACATCTCCCTGCCTAAAAATTCCGACAACATTTGAGACACTCGGGTCCATCCCAGTATCCTGTTCTGCTGATCACCCTTCTCTTTTCCCTGCTCCAAGCCTCCTGGCCTCTCCTTGCTCCTCTCTAGCCCTGCCAAGCCAAAATCACAGAGCACAAGAAACTTGAGTTCTCATAAGAAGCCTCACCTAAGCCCAAAGCAGCAATTAGAGCTGAGCGTCAGAGATGACTGTACAACACAGGCTTTGCTCTACATAAGCATAAGCCAGTGCTGTCACTAGAAAGCAGCATCTCTGCCTACTCACTACCCCAACCACTGTTGCCCCCTCACAGCCCACACCACCCCTTGTACCAGTATTTGTCTCTTTACAAGGTGAACTGAGGACATAGACAGTCAAGATGTCTTGTCAATCACACGTGTCAACTAAAAGCATGAGCCAAGAGGTATGTTGGAACCAAGCCAACAGGAACCGCCTATGGAGGTTTTGGCACCTTAGGAAGTATCTGCTGGGTATCTGTGCGCTATGATTTTATAAAACAGTTTTTACCATGGCCAGCTTTAGGCAGGGTTCTATCACCACCAGGAACAGCTGAAGTCACCCGTTACCAAAAATCAGGTCTCTGCTTTAGAAGATCAGAGCACTACTACCTCCCAAAGAATGGATGGCCAGCAAATACATCACTAAGAGCAATGCTCCCTCCCCGCCCCCACCAAACTGAATTCCAAACACAACTGAACAATCATTTTGGCTGACACTCTTCCTTTAAGTTTTATATGCTTTCTCATCAACATCATCAGTTTATGCTGCAGTGCTAATAGATGCATTTGGTTGTTTCTGGCATCAGTCTGCAAACTAAACAATCCCAAATAGATGTTGGAGTTAAAAGAGAAGTGAGGAAGAAGTGGGAGTATTCAAAATGTTAGTCTCCTAACAAGTTACCCAGTAAAGTATATAATTTGTCCCATTCAGTAGGGATTCATACACTTCTACTGTTTATTATATTAACCTTATCCATCTTACTTCTTCTGTTGCCTAGTTTCTTTCATTATTCCAAAGGGCTTTTGGAAAAGCTAATAACATATGACAACTTTCTTCCTTTCATTTATTTATGCTGATATTCAGAGAATTCTGGCAGTAAATTTAGGAGACACTGATTCCCTTTGCAGTTGCTGGTTATTTTTTGCAGAGCCAAGAAGCACTACCTCCCATTCAATTTGCCTTTTCTACACATTTTAGCATATTGTCAAAGTTTATCACTACCAGCCACTCCTGAGTTTTCTTGTTAAGATGTCTACATTGTTATACCATGATTTTACAGGTTTTGATTACTGAAGAAAACTTAGAAGTGTTAGTAAATGTATCCTATAGCACACATTAATTCTACCAGATCTACCTCAAACTGACCTGCTATTTATGCTTTTTTCCTTTCTAATTGCATAACATTTACCTTTTTATTATACCCCTAACAGAGCTTATTAACCCACTGATTTCTTTTCCATTGCTTGTCTTCCTTCTCTTGGCCCAGTAAACCTAAATAAATTTTCATTTATGCAAATTTACATAATGATTTTATCACCACTAGTTGGGCAGTAGATGCAAGAGTTAAGGCCAAAACCAGCCTGGAGAGTCAGAGTACAGCCTTGAGAGATTAAATATTTACTTCCTCTACCAGGACTGAGGATGATAAACAAGTAAATCACAGAAGTCAGTGCCTAGAATGGCACCCAATATATTTTTAAAAATCCTGAGCAGCTTAACTGTATTATCCCCTGCAGCAAAGAATGCCACAGGCAGCACCAACAATTTCCTTTTGTTAAACTTTAACAAAGAGTTCCTTCTGTTATGACACAAATATGGAGCTTTTCAGCTTGTATTATCACTCACAGCTCCCTCTCTCTTGAGCACTTACACCTGCTCTTTGTAAGTGCCCATTTTATGTATACCCTCTCACACCTACCCATTTCTATGGGCCAACTTTAGATAGCCCATGTCCACTCTACTTCAAAGACTTACAAAAAAGCATTAAGCAAATAAGAATCTTTACCAAGGAAACAACATCACTGTTGGCAAAAATTCTGTTACTAAAAAGTCTAACTTCTTGTCTTAGACATTAAAAGAAAAGGCTTTGAGGACAGAAACAAATTAAACCTAGGTAGCAGTATCTTCCTAGTTTCCTCAGAAACCTTGCCGGCTCAGGCAACAGCATTAAACAGCTGCCCTTAGAAAGGAGGGAGGAAAACAGCTGCCCCTGCAATTAGAGTAGTCTCTGTTCTTCTGGGTAAGATGCAAAAGGAGCCAAAGGAATCCCACAGAGGCTCCTACAGGGCCAGCACTAGGGCTGGTCTGACAGACCCATGTGGCCAAAGACTACTTCTAAGCAAAGAATCATTAGCAGGCTCTCGGAGAGGGCCTCACTGCTCTCCTCCTCAAGATAAAGTCCAGTCCACAGTAAGTTTAAACAAAAGCCATCTCAGTTATTAATGTGCTACTTTGGGTCTCTCCAGGAGCCAACTAAGAAAAGCATTAATGGGATTAATGAGATATACTCTTCATCACCAACAGTGGAGGGAAAAAAAGCACTTTTTTTTTTTTTTAAATGATACATCCAGGAATCCATCAGGGTCTCAGTCTCATGAACATAAGAAAGCCTTCAAGTCCAAACAGTTTCAAGAAGTATATTAGGCCAGCAAGAAAACTAGAAGGTAGAGAACAAATGTTCGTGTCATCTTCTGAAATTTTTCAGCTCTGTGCTAGGTTTTTACAGACCTAATATTAATTGGAACCAAACAGAAGCCAAGGAAGGCTAGGATTCCTCTACTCTTATTTCATGGCACTGCGTTTCTAGGTGTCATACAGTAAAGTGTCCACAGACAGCAAGCAGATGGTACCCTAAGTCATATCCTATCACTCAAGCATGGATCACTTCAGGTAAAATTCATTCCCACTACTAATAAATTCCAGTGCTAGCCAGCCAGGACATAAAGAGCTTTAAAAGGCTGCACCGATTTTTATTTATTTTTTTACTAAAGCTTCAGGGAATCTGTCACACCAAGATGAAAAAAAGGTGGCAGCTTAAATAAGCTATGACAATTAGCTATGATCATTAACTATAGAGGGAACCAAAGAATTTTATGAGATGCTGCAGGAATTTCATCTTTTTTGTTAAATTTGAAAGTATAAAAGCAATTCAAAAGCAATTCTGGAGGAAAAAAAATACCAATACTAGAGTCTCCTCTGAAAGCCTCTTCTAAAAAAAGTCTGAAATAGTCAGCATTTTATTGTTTAAGGAAATCCTACAACACGCGTACAACATAGCTTTTCCTGAGGTCAATAAGCAGTAAAACCAAAAGGCCGTGTGACACCTGACTTGCACTTAGATGCAATAAGGCATCTTTGAGACAAGACGTCCCTCACATAAATAGAAAAGCTTGCTTTACATTATCTGAGCAGTTCAATTTCTTACATTATTTTATTTAATTTTAAAGTTTTCTCCAACATCTGAGTTTGGCCATATTATAAGCAAAGACACGGGCCAAATAATCTTGAAGGTCCCTTCCAACCTAAATTATTCCAAGTTTTATGTTTAGGTGTTCTGCAAGCACTTGTAATCTGGAATCCTACTGTAGATTCTGCCATTAGCCTCAACATTTAAATGAAATTAATAGAAATGAAGAGTAAGACTACAAATCAGTCAGTCCCTAAAACCTGAAGATCCAATATTTTTCTACATGCTGTATATCCATGGTAGCTCATGCTGAAAGAGTTCTTGGTTTTCCTGGTGTTGAGGAAAGCACTTCTCTATACATCATTAAAACCACTTATTGAAGAGTCACATCTTGATTAAACTGCACATTTAAGTGTCTTCCATCCAAAAATTTCAATCATTAAGCAGAAGAAAAAGCAAAAATTAAGAACTTGGGTGTCACTTATCTAAATGCAGTCTTACTCCAACAAATATTTCCAAATTAAAAAATTAATGCACCTTCCAAGTCCTTACAACTGCTTTAAAATAAATCAGGCAGCATACCTGCATGCTTAATTATAACAATAAATTTTTAAAGAGCATTTAAATTATGCTGAAGAGTCTAATTTAAAGGTTCTTCCATCACTTCTGGAAGCCACCTGGGAAAGAATTTAAACACTTCAAATTGGTTTCACATCTTCATATACAGCACTACAACTATCTTCCAAAATTATTTTTGCCCACTGGTTTCTTTTTACAGTACGAAGAGTTTGAAACTGCTATTACACATAGACACGCATTTACATATGGGGGGGTGTGTGTAAAATGTGTATCTATACTCAGACATACATATATGTACATATATAAATATAATGTGTGTCTGTGTTTGGTCTTTTTTAAGTGTCAAGTATCTTTCCTTTCATTTACAGATAACAAATATATTCTGCAACATCTTGTAAGGTTGTATGCAAAAGTGAATGACAATATAATTGTCTGTGATTCTGTATCAGAGACTAATGGACAGTTCAATATATGCAGAAAAATATGTCATGATATAACACCACATTAAAATGAAACAGATTCCATATACCTTTATTATACTTTTCTTTCCCATTCCTTTGACAATAACAAAAGGGCAAAATAACATTCACTCCTTTTAGAAAACGAAGTATGAGTAGAGACTTTTCGCAGAAACTCTATCATCCAGCCACATTTGCTCGTAATTCTAATATTCTCTTTTATTTCTGATATATAGTATTTTAATAATTAATGCCATCATCTGGGAAAAGCGATTGTGACAGGGTAATTATGTACTCTTACATAATCTCTTTTAATCACAGAACAAGCAGTAGTTTTAAATACTGAAAGACATAACACTCCAACACTCCTTTATCTGCTTTATTTTTTCCAGAATATAGCCACCTAGTCTTATGAACTAACACATACCCTGATATTTATTGCTTGCAAAGTATTTTCAAGCATCTTCACTGGGAGTACTAAAAAAAACCCCAGATATTCCTAATTTGCATGTCCAAGTTGCCAGAACACTGATGCCAGCTGCAGAGACCGTGAAATGTGGTTTATCATAAAAGGATAACACCTTGGAAGAAAGTTACTGCAACATAAGATTGTTGCCTAGGAAACTGAATGAAGTCTCTTATCAGGCATTATACTTCAATACAAAGATCACTAACATGCTCTTCAGAATATTGGAAAGCATCTGTCCTACAACTATTGTATTGATTTTGCCCAAATCTAATTTACAGCATATGTGTAGGCTGTAAAGATGGAAATAATAAAGCACTCACTTTTTTTACTTCTTAGCAAAAAGCCTGTAATACTTATGGGGGTGAATATTCAGTCACGAGTTGTTTTTCTCTGCACTTAAAGAAATATATCCCCATCATTACAGAACAGGAAATTAAACAGGGGAAAAAATGTTTTGCCATGTTATAGTTGGGTGATATGCTGTTATACTTCCATCATTTCCTGAGTTCTGAATCATGAATAAAAACATCTCAGGGTCACCAAAACTTACACTCTTTATTAAGATAAAAATACATTTACGGTTCCAGGTATTTTATGACAAAATACAGTTTTTAAAGTGAAACTTCACCTAGAAAATAGGATTAATTGTACATTAAAAGAGACAGAAAACAGAGTGGGTAGGATTTTACAGACACGTTTTCCTTCGCTATATTCGTGGTGCAGTCCTGATCTTCAGTGAGAATGCAAGGACCTACTGTAACTTCCTGCCATAAACAAGAAGTTAACTACATTTTGAATATTTCAAAGTAACAATTAAATTGCCTGCAAAAGTTCTATTATGCTTGTCTTCAGAAAATAATATATTCACATTTATTTGACCAAACCAGAAGAAAGTAAATGCCTACCATACAAAATACTACCAAGACTTCCTGTGGGGCTGTAAGAACCTCGTTACTTAGGTGAAGTATTTTGCTTCCAAATTACCCAACATTTTCAGGCCTGATACCATGATCTTTATTTTCTCCTCTTATCACCTGTATGAACTGCGAATTTGCAATACATAATTGCCCACCTCATTAACTATGTTCACATCAAACAGTGACCTAACTGGACATAACTAAGATTACCCACCCCCCCGCCCCAAAAGATAAAAAGGCAGCTCACACAGAATCACAGAACGGTGGGGGTGGGAAGGGACCTCCAGAGATCACCTC
The DNA here is from genome assembly GCA_013400875.1 of Anhinga rufa. NCBI lineage: Eukaryota > Metazoa > Chordata > Aves > Suliformes > Anhingidae > Anhinga > Anhinga rufa. The sequence goes on along the minus strand of VZTV01082705.1, from coordinate 5,243 downwards.
ATCCAAACCCCCTGCGTGAGCACGACCCCCAGAGCAGGGAGCACAGGACC
>VZTV01082697.1:6450-16775 GCA_013400875.1 Anhinga rufa | reverse complement strand
GTCCTTCGCTTTAGCGTGGCGCTGCGCTGGCCGGGGCTCTGCTGTCCTGAGCACCCCTGCCTGCCCAAGGAGGCCGCGGGCCCGGCTCCCCCGGGCCATTGGGTTAATTCCTACTGCTCTGCAGTCAGCGGAACTTGGCCCCTCCACGGGGCGAGTGCTACGTGCTGTTAGTTCCACGCTTTATTTATCACAGCACGTCCTGAGCTGGAAGGGACCCACAAGGATCACGAGTCCAACTCCTGTCCCTGCACAGGACAACCCCAAATTCACACCATGTCTCTGAGGGCGTTGCCCAAGTGCTTCTTAAATACTGTCAGGCTTGGCGCTGTGACTGCCTCCCTGGGGAGCCTGTTCCAGTGCTCCACCACCCTCTGGGTGAAGAACCTTTTCCTAATATCCAACCTAAACCTCCCCTGGCACATCTTCCTGCCATTCCCTCGGGTCCTGTCATCGGTCACCAGAGAGAAGAGATCAGCGCCTGCCCCTCCTCCTCCCCTTGTGAGGAAGCTGTAGACCACGATGAGGTCTCCCCTCAGTCTCCTCTTCTCCAGGCTGAATAAACCAAGTGACTTCAGCCACATCTCATACAGTTTCTCCTCTAAACCCTTCACCAACTTTGTGGCCTTCCTCTGGACACTCTCTAGTAGCTTTATAGCCTTAATGTACTGTGGTGCCCAGAACTGCACACAGTACTCAAGGCGAAGCCGCATCAGCGCAGAGTAGGGAGGAACAATCCCCTCCCTTGACCAGCTGCAATGCAGTGCTTTATTTATATTTATTATTTAGCAGAAGTGTTACCTTGGAAGAAGTAAAAATTATGTTCTGTAATCCATGAGAATATGAAATCATTTCAAACACTTTTATATATAAAATCTTCAACATCTTTTGCAGGCTGGAAGAATCATTAAATGTTTATCTTTAGTAGCTTATTCTTGGATTTTGTAACTGAGAGTACTGGTTTTAATTAGCTCTCAGTATGGCAAGAAGCAGTAACTTTAAAACAAAACAAAACAAAAACCCAAACCATACCTTGCCCACTTCATTATATTGCCGCAACTAGTTTGTAGATGACAGTGGTTTTTTACTAGTTCCCTCTTTATTACCTCATAATCAATCAAAATTCTCTACACATTGTCAAGCACATAAAATTAAAAAAAAACAAGGGTCATTTCAGGATTAGCAAATGTGCTTAGAGTAGCTTTTGAGTACTAAGCAGAGACACTTCCAACGTAGCCTGCTCCTCCTGGAGTAGTTACCCACTGGCCTACCTATGCACACCCTTTGACTTACTCACTTGAGTTACGAACTATCCCGGTTTTAATTACTGGATTCCAAACAACTGGGTCAATAGGTTTTCCAGTCACACCTGTACTTTGAAGTGCAGTGAAACGAGTCTGAATGAAACACTCTATGTTGATAAAATACAAACCACCAAGTTCCATCCTCGTAAAATTTTGAAATTTTCCTTGCCAACGCCTTGGTCATGAAGCTTTAGATGATAGATCTGTACTGACTGGAAAAAAAAACAACTTACTTTTAGATAACTTCACTTCTACTACTTCACTACTAGGCTAAATATTTTTTCTACCCACACAATCCAATGTGAGATTGTGAACGGTAAGGAACTGCAGCTAGCACTTGTGCTTCAGTGGAGTTTTACTTCATTTCAAGTTCCTATTTCAGAGCACCAGCAGCAGAAGGGATGTACTATGGTATATGAATGACACTGGTAAAGCACCACCTAAAGCACGGTATCGGTAGATACTGTCGAGACCAGCCAGAAAATATCATACAAATGACAATTTAAAATATTGGGGTTGCTTCATATAACAAATGGAAAACTGAAAAAAAATATTCTCTTTGGAGTTACTGTGTCTACCTTCTCATTTATGATTGCTTGCACATCTGTAGGGGGTATTAAGCAGATCAATAGGTTTCACGTTCCTTTTTCCAACACCTAAGGCTCAGATGAAGCCTATAATCTATTTTACTCATTTCCAAGGGTAAACAAAATACCTTAGACTGAGTTTTATGAATTATTTTTTCATGTGGAGCTCTGTAAAATTACTGAGTTTGTATATGCTATGTTCTCAAGATAAGGCAGGCAGAATTAAGGATTTTTCAGATACAGAGATAGAGCAGTGACGCTTAGCATTTAAGTCATTAACATCTACATTAGCATAGTAGAAATCAAATGCAATCCTTTACATTTCTGTTTTAACTTACAAACCAGGGAGCTATTAACAGATATTATCAACTCTGCACATTATCATTAAGTTACTAAAACATCCTGTTAATAAAGTCACAGTTATCTTCTTCACTGCTGCACTCCCAATTCATGTTCTATCTTTTCGTCTCAAAAAAAAATCCATGAACCAAAACAAAATGCCTTTCAGTCACCTAGGATTCAACAATTAGCAAAGCAACAGGTCATACTGCTTTAAAATTATTTTGTAGTTTGCAGCAGTGCTTTATTTGGAAGTGAATTGCAACACCATTACGCTACTCAAGTCACATAACTGAAGACTTAGTAGGAGTTAAGTGCTACTTGAGCTACAGTAAGAGAGGGCAGAGGGTTTCTTCCTTATTGGAAGAACAACAGGATTTCAGAACTTGACATTTTTATTTACACTGTTTGTAACAGGTGGAACAGCGTAAAATCAAATAATTTGTGTAACATGTAAATGTTACACATTTTCTTGCTACTTACAGGCATCATCATACAGTAACCATCACTGGTTTTGAGAGAGCTGATCAAAACTTCTACTAGTAGGAAACTTGTTTCAGATACTTTTTAATTAAATTCCTAACACAGAACATACAGAGCAATGAAGTTAAATATAGCCCCAGACTTTCATTGAAACAAAAATTATGAGCAAGTTCTTTCTACTGTTAGAAGAGACAAGAAGGATCATTGTGAGTTAGCAACTATGAGACCTCTTATCTTGGCTGTCAGTCAACAGCCAGAAGCTGAAAGACTGAATTCTTTCTCCTGGACTGATTTATTGCCTCCACAAAGTTTCTTGTTCCAGGCAAGGCTGTTTAAGGCTGCTCCTTAAAGAGTTTTGCTTGGCATAATGTAAATAAGATTAGGACTTCCATAAACATGCTACTACTCAAGCCAAAGTTAGCCTGACATTTTGTTTTCTAGTATACAAAATAGGGCATGAAGCCTTCAGGATCTTTTGACTTAATAAAAGAAATATTCTCAAGGTTTGGGTTTTTCTCTCCTTTTTGAAAATCATCAGTAGTAACACAGGATTTTTTTGCTGTTGTTAGTTTAAACCTAAACAGTGTGAGACGCAGTGAATTTATGGTCACTTATCTTTTGAGAGTGTTTATTGAAGTATTAACATAATCGGTTTTCAAGAGGAGAATCTGTGTAAGTGCTCTTCCAAAAGATGGTTGAGTATTCCTAATTGGAAGCAAACTGCAGCAGCATTGCAGGACTACAAAAAGGAATTCAAGTACATTGAGGTCCCAAGGGATAGCTTTAGAGGAGACTCTGAACACGACTGATTCCTCTCCATTAAGTGATAATTTCACAAACACCGCTACAGATTTTCTCCAAGGGACTGAAAGTGTGCATCTCCTATATAATATACTTCATTAGAACTAAGTGAGAGTCACCATGTGGTTAGGACTCAAAATTTCGATCCAGTAGCCATCAGGATCCTGAACAAATGCAAGTCCTTTCATTTTACCTATTGAAAAAAAATACAGAAGATAAAGTTAAGACTACATTACTAGTTCTTAGTGTGAAATATAACTACTTTGAAACGTAGTTTTCCTTTTTTCCTTTCGCATGAGAATTACTTCAAATTTAGACAGCTAATTCTGAAAACATCCAGATTAGTTTTTAAACAGCGTTAGAGCTTTGTATGCTAAATTGTCAATCTTATTCTCAAAGAAGCTGCAGTTAAAAGCCACTTTGGAATTCTATCTTTGGTTGATTGAAGTAAGTTTTCTGCATATGCCCCTGTAAGGTTTCATCCTCTAAATTTAGAAAAATATTTTTGTACTCAGGATGTTTTGACATATATTCTTGATCGGGCTTTGCCAGTATAAAATCGTGCCTTCCTCTGCCCTGTTCACATCCCCTCATTCCTGCCTCCACAATGAAGTTTTATGTTACTGGTTTTTGCTTGTTTCCCCTCCTTGACATGGGTTACAGTACACATTCACATCACTTCATAAAACAGGGAAATGCAGGGCAGGAATGTTTTAAATTTTACTGTTGGAAAAAAGTATTACTCATTAAAACAGGGTCCCCAGAAGTTGTCTTCAACAGTAGATTAGATAGCACAGCTTAACATGTTATCTTAAAGTGTTAACCAGACACTTGTAATTATACTTGCTCTATTAGTCTATTTACTGTAACAGAACCAACCTAATTCTTAATATATTCTAGTTACAAAACCTTTTGAGAGAATACTAGACATTTGATTCAGAAATGGGGGGGGAGGGGGGGGGATAACATTAGGTCTCTTGGCCTGCTCCACAAACAATGTATGTGAAGTTCAAAACTTCTTCCTCCTCCTTGGCATTTGCTGCATCAATTTTCTTTCTTAACATTAAAAAACAGCCTTTGCTCTCCACCCCCTGCCCTTGACTGCTTTGAGAGTTCCTTCATGAGATTTATTCCATTTGCAACCTAAGCTTCCCTCCCCTCTTATTAACTTAGAGCTGTGCAGTGATGCAAAATCGAAGTAGCTCTCACTTCAACTCTCTCAAGGTTCACCAGGTGCTGAACAAATTTAAAAGGGCTTAGAAACTCTTAAATGCTAGAAATACTAAGTTCAATTCTTAAATCAAGACATATGTGTTCAAGCTAAATTTTCAGCTGTACTTCTTACATTTGCCTCAACTGAGAACACTGAATAAGATGAAAGTCACTCATCTCCTTTTAATTACTTGTTCTTATTCCTCTAGCAAGGAATCTAGAAGATCAGCTCCACTGTGTGTAAACTGAAGCTTCACGTACTAATGTTACTCTCAAACTAAAAAAAACCACCCCACCGCTAGTCCAGGCAACAGGCTAGTTTCTATAGTCAGAAGGAAGAAGTAATATCACAGATTTGTGCATGCTGCTGAGTATTAGATGTCTCTTTTGGAATGCATCAGTCCTAAAGCTCTCATGAGGTCTCTTCATGAAAGAGAATCCAGTTGAAAAATGCAAGACTTCTCACCACTGATTTCTGCGTTTTGGCTATTTGGACACAGACATTCTTTGTTTATGTACTCTCTAGGCATTTGAGCTACACATTATGCATTTTTTAGTAAAGTTACACAAGTCAAACATGATATAGACTAATGAGGCTATTTCTATCAAAGCTGACAGAACAGTTAAAATGATAATAGCTAGTAGGTGGCTTTAGGTGAATTTAAATAAAAATAGCCAGAAAAGTGAAGAATTACTCAGTTTTAATGGGTGGGAGTAATTATGTCTTCTGGTCACTTTCATATGGTAAGAACCAAACAGATGTGAAGTGTGGGAATTTGATCCATGTTAGAGTAAATTCTGTAATAACTCTAGGCAGTAATATACATAGCAAACTATGACATCAACAGAGCACATGAATTTTGGTGAAGGTCAGACAACATAAGTAAGGCACGCAGCTAGACTGATCGTTACCGAGGTGGATCTGTTGTCAGTTTTGCCCACTGCAGGAGGGTGCAGGAGTAACTGGTTCTGGCACCTTCTAAGCAGTGACAACCACTAGAAACATATTACCCAGGTTTCCAGGAAGATCTATTAAGCAGAATATATTAATAACAAGGAAAAAAAAATTGACTTACCATCATCTGGCTTCTTCACAAATTTCACTCCTAGTTCTTCAAACCTCTTACAAGCTTTATTGACATCAGGGACAGCAATTCCAATGTGTCCTGTGCAACAAGGTAAAAAGAGTGAAGTACACTCTAAGTGTTGCTGGGTGTTCTAGGAAAAAGTTTGCTCACCTTTTCATCTTGTGCAAAAATTTTGCATGCTGTAGTTCACATAAGGTATGATTGCATACAAGAAAAACATTGCTTCCAGAAAGAAGGGCATTTGGGGTATTAACATTATTCTCCTTCAGAAAGTCGGCTTTTTGATAATGCCTTTTAAAATAGGAACTTTAGAGTATAAAATATGTCATTGTTTAGCTCAGAATGTTATCTAGAGTAGGAAAAATACGATTTTCAATCAAACTCTTACCTGTATTTCCTTTCTCAAAGCATGTCCACGTAATAGGACCTTGTGCATTTCGTCAGTTCAACAGTACAGGAGTTTATCATTAATGCTGTATTTGTAGAGACTAACACTAGCACTATGCAAGGCCTGAGCTTAGAAATCAATTCAGAAGCTTTAAATGTCAAGTGGCTAGACTGAATGTGAAACTTATTTCACAAGCCAGTGACCTTTCAAGCACCCAAAATATCAAATCAAGCCACTAAAACACTATCCTCAGTGCTACAGAGTTCTCCTTCTGGCTTAAAATGGGTAACCAGTGATTTATAAAATAGAAATCCCAATGTAAGTCAGTCTAAACAGTAAGATAATCTGATACAGAAGAGCAATGACTGTTCTTCATTCAGTAGTTACTATTAGCATGTGTTTGCTCGCCAAACAATTAGATTCTTTATAAAAAGCGTAACTGTGACTCATTACTCTGAAACACATCTTTTTACCTATTTTCACGATCTTTCACAGCGTACATGCTGGAAAAAGACAGATACAGGGTGAGGTGCAAGTTCCCTTCTTTCTTAGTGCTAGTACATTTTCTTCAAAGTGACCTACTAGAAAAACCTTCTCATCCACACAAGTTTAAAATATTTTCTCTACTAGTTCTAAAAATAAAGCTTACGGTATATACTTACCCAATAACCTTTGCACAGAATTTATATAGATGTTTTCCGAAACATTGGAAACTCCCATTTTTACTCCAAAACACAAGAGAAAAATAATGTAATCACAATAAACCAAAGCTTAAAAACTACAAACACAAAACTAAAGACTTACCAAAACCTCGGGGATCTGAATTGCCATTGTGATAAGACTGATTTTCATCATTTTCAGTGCCCCAGTTGCTGTAATAAACAATTATTACATATTGAAGAGCACTGAAATTAACAAATCCTAAATGTTCAGTTTCCTCCGGAGGATAAGTTGTTCCTCCTAAGAAACCAGAGAATTTCAGTTGTTGGCTGCATTCATTAAACTATCAATATTTTTCCTAGTCACAGGTCATAGTCTGCGGGCTAATGCTGTCATGTTCACAGCCCTTCATTAGCAGTCGCGTTCTACACCTGCATGAGTCAGAGACACTCCTGTCTCATTCAGATTAGAGAGACGGTTGTGCTGCATAAATCAGTTTATCTACCCATCACTGGGGAACAGTGATTGTAGCAGGTCCTGAAGCCAAGCAAGACAGCAGGGTATTTGGGAGATTCTTTCTGCACAATTACAATAATTAGGAGCATTAACCAAATTGTCCTCTTTATGGGAAGTGTATGTTTTGACTTAATTTTTGACTTTTGATTAGATTCCAAAAGCAATAGTTATGCATTATTAGGATGCTCTGGGGATCCAAAGGAAGTTCTAACCACATTAAGTTTTCCCAAGTTCTGTGGCTTCTCTACCCAGGTGGCATGCATACTCCAGATACAGCAAGCATTATTTCGTGTTTGTGTTCCACTGCTGACCTAGCAGTTTGAAAATGCTCTGGGAAGAAAAAGATTAAACTTGCCAAATATCCAAGATCTCAGCTGTATTTTAAGGCTACATGGCAGTGAAGATGGTTCCACAGTAATGATTACTTTTTTTTTATTCAATCCAACAGGATTTACACTCATCCATTTCCGTTTAGTCACTGCTAGCTAAATGTCATGTCTCGTTATAGTAATACTTACTGTGTCAGTTCAAGTGTAGCTTTTCTAGAGAAGGTCCAAGCTGTTCTCTCAGATTTATCTTTTGGGATATCGTTTTTATCTTCATATGCCAGGAAATAGAGCGAGAACTTCATAGTAGGAAAGTCAAATTTTTGAAGCAGTCTAAATGGCAACAAATATTTTGAAATAGTAACTTTAAAAGGTCATCAGGTAGCTTGCAAAAAAACCAAGATGCTTCCCCCATGGAAGGCTTATTGCTGTGATTTTCTGCCTTTCTGACTGTAATCCATGCCTTAAAATAGCTACATTTTGGACTATCACAGAGTAACATTCCAGAACACATTACAAACCTACTAAAATGAGAAGAATCTGATGCTTAAAAGCCAAACTATCAGTAACAGAATAGCAAAGCCAGTAGAAAGGCTCAAGTCTTGAGGCTGCCACTCTGTTACTCGTCCATATTTCCTCAGGAAGATCTTACGTATATCCACTTTAAAATATCACCAAGGAATAAGAAGATTTACTTTGAAACTTACTGCTCCGGGGGGCACACTGGCACCAGACAAAGTTTAAGAACACGGCAGGATTAAAAACCAAACATACCTTCAGATTAAGTATTTTCACAATTTCAATATCTAGGTATAATGATAAAATCCATTTCAAAAGTGACTATTTAACCAACTAAAAAAGACTTGCGGTGAGAAAAAGCTACTTATAAAATTTATCCCTTTACTGGATGCAAGAAGTCACCCACTTTCCTGTGAAATATCTGACACATCTCTATTGTCACCTAATTTCCAGAGATGGTGTAGCATACTTCAAACCATTTTTATGTAGGAAGTTTAACCAAAACCAGTAGGCATGCAAAACAAATCTAAATTCCTTTTCAGCTCACTAGGTATTTAATTTTTATTTTCTCACACCCACACCTTCACTGAACTAGAAGTAGTTTATTTTACTTTAGTCTGGACTCATTTCAAGCTGTTTAAAAAAATGTAGAATTTTGTTTTGAAATAACTCATTTCAAATGCCAAGAACTTGCACAGAGCCTTAGCATAAACATGTTAAACTACTGCAGGGCATCTGCCTCCCAACAGCCTTCTCCAAAAGACTGAGTTTGGACCTTGTCTCCAGCTTCCATTGCCTTGGTCTCCCATGACCAGAGATGGTCATAAGCCACCGCTGAGAACTAGCAGAAAACTTAATTTCAAGATTTATAGCAATGACTCCTGATTATAAGCACTGTCATAAAAGTTACCAGTTGGCTGCAGGCTCATTGGGGAGGAAGTAAGCAAGTTGTACACTGATAATTAATGACCTATTCACAAAAAAAAGACATTTCTAGTCAAGGCCAATATAGTTCATTCGCAGCTTTGGCATTAACTGTGCTGTGGGAGTTCTCAGAGATTGCCAGACTGTTCAGCTGGGCATCGGCTGATGGGCCAACATTGTTTACGTAGTTAGACCAATTAGTATAATTACATCAAAAGAACAAAAACTTTTCAGAAGAACAGCATGAAAAAAACAAACTTATTGTGGCATACAACTTCTACTCACGTCATTCCAAGAACTCTTGTATAAAAATCCAGTGACTTCTTAGGATCCTTTACTCTTAACATTGTCTGCTGCAACATAAAATCCTGGGGGGAAAAAAGGTTTATTAATGTATCAACCAGAGTTTAATTACAGATATTAACAAAGATGCTGGTTAAGAATTAATCTGAAACTAGCAGGTTTACAAGTAACAAAGAGTAGTACATTAAGTGCAAATAAAACCTTTTGTCCCGATCCCACACATACAGATTTGTGTTAAATAAGTATCCCTTTGTAACATAATGTTTAAAACAAATAAACAATACCACCACTGGTATCACTCAATATACGTTATCAAGGGTATCAAAAAAGGGTATCATCCTTATCTTTATCATTCTTTTGTGGAGCTGTACTGCACACAAACCACTTTGCATGCAAGCACATCAGGCACGTGAATATGCGATATTGGGCCTCACTGCAGACACAAAATTTAAATAAAGCTATACTCCTGAACTTGTTATATTTATTATTTCCTTGCACAGGTGTTGAATTTCTGTCAAGCTTGATGATGTCTTGGCAGCAAAACCGGCCTGCAATCCTGTAAGGGTATTTTCCTCAAGACACAGTGTAACTTTACATACCGCGGGTTAAACTTTATATACCAAGAGCTAACGAACAACTAAGTGGATGAAGAGCGAATGGTAGGATTATCTTCACAGACGCATTAAAAAAAAAGAAAGGGACACATGCATAACAACTGAAATGCAATGACGGGGTTCTCATAATAATAAATAAAAATATTATTGCAACCCTGGCACAAGCTGGCTGAGGAGCCCCCGGGGCGCCCGGTGACCCGCCTGGGGACGGCCTGCGCCGGGCCGGGCCGGGCCGGGCCGCTCCCCGCACAGCGGCGCCCCGCA
>VZTV01082687.1:2119-14858 GCA_013400875.1 Anhinga rufa | reverse complement strand
TTTTTTTTGATAGCAGGTAAGGGCCATGTCATTTTGTGGGGTTTTTTGCTTTGGGGGGTGTGTGTTTGAGGTGTTTTTTTTTAAGCAAAGCTGATAGTGCTTTAAAGCTACAGCACTCTTTTCTGTTCCCAACACTGCAGGTAAAAAGTGTATGAATCCCGTGGTCTATATCAGTTAGCTTTTGCAGTAAAGTCGTTGCCCCGCTGTTCATCCAATGCAAGACAATGTAAATTACTTGCATGCTTACTGTGCTCCAGGGTTACACTTCTTTTCTTGCAGAAAGTCCTGTGTTAGTGCACTGCTCCTTGATTATCTTGGTGGTGTTTGGCAGTGGTACCTTAGCTCACAGTGCGTGGTTAGTAACCGAGCATGGACAAGCAGTGGTCTCAGCCCAAAAGAAGTCCTCTGGCAAGGAAGAGCTGCTCCTTGGAGAATCGCAGGAGGAAGTAATTTGCTTCTTGTTAGACTATTTCTTATGCTTGCTTTTTCTTTTTTTGCTCTATTTCCTCTTTCTGCAAAATTCGGCATCACCTCAAAAATGCAGCGCTCTCTATAAAGCTGGTTTTTGTTCTGTTTCTTTTTTGGGCCGTGTCTTCCCATTTCCCCATCGCTTTGCTGAAGATGATGTCTGGCAGTACTGTATGCAATCTCTGAAGCAGCATCTAATCATAAAGACCCTGCTGTTTGTGTTAATTTTGTCAAGGTATTGGCAGATTGGCATTTTCACGCTTGTAATAGAGGCAAGCTGTGTTCCAGGTGGAGTTTTATCTATTTTTTTTCTGGAAGTCCGTCCACTTCACATAAATTCAGTATTCCTCTCTTCTTGGAATATGTTCAAGACTAATGTATGCTTTAGGAGGAAAAAATTAGAAGCAAACTGATACAGAAGCTGTCTAGTTGGTCTGAATATTTAGACGGTGATTCAGATGCCATGAGATCAGCAGTGGACTTTCTCCTTCCTCTGAGGAAGTAAGCCAGTTTTTTTTTTTACCTGGTTAATACTAGTAGCAAAGCTATTCCTGTCAGAAGCATTCTTTACATGATATATTGGTAAAAGCGTGTCTGTTCTTATTTGTCCTGCAACTCCAGGTATGGCTTGTGAAGTTATAATGATGCCTTTTATTTTTTTTAACAACAACAAAAAAAAAAGAAAAAAAATTTCATAGTCTGCTTACTTCCAGAACTGTTATAAGATCTTGGTGAGAACAGAAAATGAAGGAAGAGTTTATTCACACTTTTTTGGACAGCTCTGCAAAATATTTCAGGAGGCTCGGTGATCTGTTCCAATTCATTCCAGCCCAGATCAAATATAAAAATACCATCACTGTGGAATAACTTCCGCAAAGACAGTCTTGTAGAAGAGTGTGTCTCAGCTGTTGTGCTTAAGGCAAGAGTGTAATAGATCTGCTTGGGAGAAATCCTGTTTATAGCCTTCGTAGACTTATAAAAAGGAATATGTTTCCAGTTGGAGAATGAACCCGTAGGCTTTTGGGTCATGAGACCTCGCACATTTGCAGTTTGCATGATATAGGAAGATGCTTCTCTCCTCAGTTGCTAGTAGAGAGACCAGGTCTTGCTGCTGCTCTCCTTGCACTTCCTAAGCTTCCTGACAGTTACAGCGCCCAGGAAGGAAGCCTCACTCTCTTTTAAAGACCTTGCTGCAGTTCTCTGTCTGTGCTTTCTCTCTCCTGTTTCCCATAGATACCAAAAATGAACAGTCTTCAGTAAAGATTGCACACTCCTTGCCAGAAGTGCACAGGGTGAGCACTGGAGCACCAAACTGAAGCATATTCTGTTGCTGTCCTTTGCACTGAGGTACCTGACTGTGGCGGTTTTTTTACTGCACTCCTGGCTCTGCACATGCATGCCCATGAATAAGCTTCCTGTAAGGGTCCATTTCAAAAGAGATGTGTCCCTGTGTTTGAGTGGAGGCAAGCTTGATGTTACTGAATGGCTATTCAAGCAGTTTGCTTCCCTTAACCTTTGCAAGATCTCATGCAATGCCATCTTGGTTATCCAGCTGAGAAAACAGAGCTTTGCACTTCTGAGCAGGCTTCCTTTGCAGCTGCTTTTGCGAGGTGTAATGGACATTCAGGCTGGCTCGTACCTTGTCCCATGTTTTGCTGGTTCTTTCTTATGCTTCTGTGTTTACCTAGGCCAGTCAGTACCTTCAGTTGCTACTTATACACTTAATGTGGTTGATTTATGAAGTATGAGGAAGCCCTGCAAGCAATTGGTAATCGGTAAACAAGCCCATTAATAGATTATGCAGAAGTAAACTAATTCATTGTAATAAGAAACTTCATGTTGATAGTTAGATGTGATAGGATACATGCTACTACTTTTACCAATCAATGAAAAGGCAGGATCAGTCGATCCATTGCTCTTCCCATGTTAGCAAGAGAATGTTTGTCCCCCCCAGGAGAAAGGCATGCTGGAAAGGAACTGCATGCTCTAGCTGCAAACTTTACTGTTTGGGTATTGCTTAAAGCATGTACATTACTAAGTTTTGCATATGCTTCTGATAAAATAATGTATTTTAAAAGGCTGCATGGTTTTGTGTGCAAAAATTCAAAGGCACTTCCCATCACCTGGAAGTGATGGAAAAACTTAGTCCCTGTGGGATCCTAATTCATCCCTTTTTGCTCGGAGCCTTTAATACTCATTGAATTCAGGAGCCTTTTGAGAGAAACAGACAGTTTTGGTTTCAGGGAAAGATTAAGCCCAGGTGATTCATGCTGGGCTGTCCTTACAGGGAGCAAGCTGCTGAGGAGCTTCTGTCATCCCATGGGAGAGCCAGATGGAAGCATGGCAGCTACCCTGTGTGGTCCTGCCACCGCTGCCCTGCCGTTGCGCTTCCATGCACTGTAGGAGCACCTCCTTTGGTACTCTGTCCTCAGCTAAGCCTTTTGCCTCTCCTTGGGGACCAGTTAGCAGCAGCTGTGATGTGTGCACAAAAACGAGTCACTTTTACTTGGCTACCGGAGAACCCTGCCATCCCTGGGTAGAAGCGTTGTCCCCCATCTTTGAGCTTAAGGACTAGGGTAGCCTACAGATAGAGTAGCATAGCAGCGTGGTCCCAGGTTAGGAATGGGTGTCCCCAGGAATTTTGGGTGATCCCTTTTTCCTGAGCACACTGGCTATGCTGTGGGGCATGCAGAGCAGAAGAGTTACAAACTCAAAAGCTGTGTTTCATGCTCTAGCACTCACTCGTGCTGCTTGACATGAGGCAGGAAAACTTTGCAGCACAAAGGTGGAGTCTGGGCAGTCATGCCTAACTAAGAGCTGTGTCTAATCTTGCGATGAAGACTAACGAGAAAGCATTTTCCTCTCTATTGTTAAAGCTTGGTGTCACCAGGGAGTGCTGCTTGTACAGGAAGAAAGGAAAAAGTATGTTGGTTGGTGTCCAAGACCAATGCTCAACGATTTCCCCATCTGTCCCAAAAGGTACAGGGTGATGGCTAAGTCTGCTAGGGCTCCACAGCCCTGGAGTTTTTGGAGGCATCTCCCATTATACCTTTTGAAAATCCTAAAGGAAAGGTGGGAGCCAGGCCCACATCCTATCCCTATGAGAGGATTGCATGTAGGTCTAACAGGTATTGCCAGCAGATGCAGAAGGCCTGCTGCAGTTGCATCTCCCACATGTGTGGACTGAAAGTCAGTTGTCTTTGCTGGTGTTGCATCTGTCCCATAGCCAAGCTGTATTGGTTCTGGGATCCAGTCCTTCAGAGCACCCAAGTGACTGGGAGGTATCTTGGTATTCCTCGTTCAATGGCTTTGAATAGGGGCCTCCTACTAAGCAGTGCTCAGTGTTTGAAGGCAGGTGTGTATTCTACCCCAAAGGCAGGTGTGTATTCTACCCCAAAAGCAGTGTGTGGACACCAAATTCAATACCTTACCTCCCTGTGGCATCCTTGCCCTTGGACATGTCATGCTAGTCCTGGAGTGATGCTGAGGCAGATACGTTTGAAAAGTCAATGTGCTTCTGGGAATTTGCTGCAGGACATGACCTAGTTGTCCTGGCTGTTGGTTGCAGGTGGCACTTTTCACATCATCTGCAGGTGTGACATAGAGCTATTTAGCTTCAGTCTTGTTTTCAGCCCTGACAAGCAACTTTTTTATCCCTCCCTCCTGATTGATGCATCTTTCCAGAGAAATTTTCATCATCTCAGGGCATAGTTAAAGGAGGTGGGTGGGGGTCTTAAAGTTACTGGGAAAGGCTAATACATGCCATCATTACATCTTTTATTCACTCAAGCTCTTTATTACTCTGTTTTGCAGATAGTACTGGTGCCCTATAGTATGCCTCTGAGGGGACAAAATACCTGGAAGGTGAGGGGGATTCTCAGTTTTAAGGCTGCGTTTCATCATGGGTACGAGGCAGCCCAAGTGTGGGTTGCTGCCAAAGGCAGATTTGTTTCCAGGCAGTTGTCTGTCTGTCTTGTTGCAGGACTGCCTTGATTAAAGCTGCTTAAGCTGATTGTGAAACTGCAGCCTAAGAGTCTAGTTGTCTTAGAAGCCTAAGACATCTCTGGATAATATCTGGAAAATGTTAAGAAGAGTCTTAATGTTTCTGGACAGTTTTTGATGGGACTCCATAGGGCCACTCTGGTAAGGTTTCATCCGGAAGATATTCAATGCTCATTTTCTGTCATCTCTAGCAAAACTAGCTTTCCTAAGATGTTTTACTTTAATAAACCTTACAAAGCATGTTTCCAGGTGTTCTTGAGAGAAGCACAGAATTACCTGTGCTTTGTGTCTCGATAGAGGAGGACTTTGTTCTGTTTTCCTGCTTTGAGTTGGTACGCGATTGCTCGTTCATCTGTTTGCTTTATCCCTTTGAGATGTGGTTGTGGCAGTACCTAGAGGCTGAAATCAGGATTAGGACCCAATTTGCTGTGGTCCCACGAACTGAAGTGTAAAATACAGCGGCGCTCATAAGGCTATGCGAACCCACAAGCTGTTTGGATGAGACCTGCTTCCAGACAGGCTGGCCGTGGTGTGGCCCCAAATTCAGAGGTGGCAGGTCATCCTCATGCCATTGTGTGTACAGGCTGCGTGAGGTGGTTTAGCTTAGCCATCCTCATGAAGCAAACAGTCTCCTCTTCCTTCTCCCTCAAGGGCTCTGCTACTCTTAGCCTCTTGCTGGGGCAAACCTCAGCAATTCCTGCTTTGACCCAGCAAGCGCAAAGGTTCAGCTCCGGTGCTGGGAGTCAGCTCGTGGGCCATGGAGAGAGCAGGGGAAGATTAGGGTTTTTCTTAATGAGTTTTTATGGCTGTGTTTGAGCTGTTTAATCAGAGGAGTCTCGAAATTAATGACAGGCGTGTTTTCCAAAGCTTCACTGCACGTGTATTTAGGTAAAATAAACAGTGCTAAATAAGCTGTGCCATCATTCTTGGCACTAATAAGCTCCTGACTGATACCAGAAGAATACAAATAAATGGCGCCTTTGACTGCTTCATTGATAGACTGCGGGGCCTTTGACCAAGCAATTACATCTCAGAATGCACTTCTCTGGGAGCTGAAACATGAAGAGATGTTATTTAAAAAAAACAAACCACCAAAACAAACAAAGCAAAAAAAAAAAAAAAAAAACACAAACCAAAACAACAAAACCAAACAACCTGTAGAGTGTCCCAGAGGCCGATGATTGACTTCAGCTTTTATTAATTCATCTGCAGTGCA
Organism: Anhinga rufa; assembly: GCA_013400875.1. Lineage (NCBI taxonomy): Eukaryota > Metazoa > Chordata > Aves > Suliformes > Anhingidae > Anhinga > Anhinga rufa. The sequence goes on along the minus strand of VZTV01082687.1, from coordinate 9,172 downwards.
TTTGCTGGAGCTTTTAGGGTTTAATTGAGGTTAAGAGGTTGGAATCTGTGGTAAACAAAAGAATGGCATATGGGCAGTCTGAAATTGTGTATGTTTAAGTAAGAGCATTCCTTCTGGCCACTTGTTTTCATTGGGCAGTTACTCTTAGCTCACAACTTTAAAAAAAAAAAAGTGTAAACATGCAATGCTGGCAAGTTAATGATTCATTATGCTTTATCACATCCTAACATACCTCTAAAGAGAAGGCTGAGCTGGGCTTGTGTTTGACCTCCCCCTTCAGATTAAGGAAGTTACTTCTTTTAACCTCTTACCTGCTGTGGCAGGGTCCACAAGCTCGTTTGTCTTAAAACATAAGAAAAACACCTTCTCCCTGTCCTTTCTCACTTCCTTGCTCCTGGGTTCCACAGTTGTTCTCTTAAAAATTTGAATGGACAAAGCAGGTGTGAGAACAGAGGAAAAGCTTTCCAGAAGCTTTGTTTTATAGAGGCTATGGGGGAGTGGGATTCAGCTTCTTCAGTTATCCACAGAAAACTCTGTGCACATGTCTTTCACGGTTGCTTTTGTCTTATTTTCAGTTCTTTTATGAGCCGTGTGAGCGTCTTTGCTGAACATGATCTCCCCTTGTGAGTGAGAATGCGTACCAGCCAGGAGCGAACTGACAATTAAGACAAGCCTCCTTACGTTGGAAGGCCTGAGCTCATACTACAAGGTCTTCATGCTGTGGATAAAGTTTATGGTGCATATGACATCAGCTGGCAATAATAACAGTGATCTGTTGCCCTCGAGTCATTCTGTAGACATCTGTAATTTATATACAGCTGTTAGTAGTGTGTAACCTGGAGCCTAAAAGGGCTCATCAATATAATTATATTGATAAGAGAGGATAAATCAGAGTTTTTCTCTTAGTATTTTATTTAATAGAAGCTTTCACCTGTCCCAGGAAGTCAAGTATGTCCTTCCTGCTTGCTTATAATTTAGAGCAATCTTCTTTTTAAAACCTCTAGTTCTTGTTTAATTAAATTCTGATTTTGAAAACAGTAATAATAATAGCCTTTAATAACCCCTCTTTTCATTAATACAATAAATGCAATTTTTTGTACTAATGTCTCATAAGAGATGCTCTACATAAAGAACTTGTATCAGAAAATGCTTTATTAAGAAGCATTGTATATGCTGGCTCAGGGAAGGAGGTGCATGGACAGCTTTTGTACTTGCAAAAGGACATGTATAGATCTTTTTCTTGTATTTGATTTAAAAAAAAAAACTATGTTTGAGCACGGAATTAAAGGGAGAGGGGTAAATCCAAGTTCTTTTTTCTGTACTGTACTTTGTTTTCCCATAGTGGTTTTGTTTTTCCATCTCCCACACAAGAGTTTGATTCTGCCCTGTTTGTGCCCTGAAACAGGACAAACATGATTTTAAATACCAAATGCTTTGAAAACTTACATGAAATGTACACATGCATGTGTACATATATGTATGTATGACAAGTTAGTATAACATGACCTGCTCCTCCTTGAATCCATTTTGGAGGGGGAAGGAAAAGCCCTTGCATCCCTTCACAGCCTGTCCCGCCAGTGGTGGGCGAGGGCAGCGCTGCCAGAGCCGGCGTGTTTGGCTGCTCTTGCTGGGGTACGTGCCCATTCCCGGGGGCACAGGGGGCTTTGCAGGCAGGCATCAGCCAGCAGCACCTCTGTTGCGGCGCTGGTGATGGGTGTCTAGGTGTTGCTGGCCAGAGGGAGTTGTGCCAGGGTGACTTCAGGGCAACCAGGGTTTGCTGGCTTGCATCAGATCTTGTGCAGGGATGGAGCAGGCCCCACAACCAGTTGGTATCCCACTGGTTCAGGTCTCTGCTGGCATTGATCGCTAAGCTACCCTCGAGGAGCCTCTCTCCTTCCTTCCCAATTCATCAGGTGCCCTGGGATGCTTTCTTTGCCCTGGAGAGTGTCGGAGCAGAGGGCTGTAAACAAAATGTCACAAATTTCTGAGCAATCTGTGTCTAACCTAGCTATAATGTAAAGACGATGTTGGCTACTGTGCTTTTGGGCATAAATTGGATTTCTGTCTCTTATTTCTGTTATCATAACTTCAGTTCCAAGATGCTTGTGCAGCTTGGGCTTAGCCCTTGGGAGGAGGCTAGCAGCGCTCATCTTGCAGAAGGTACAAAACAGCAGCTTGGTCTTGCAAGTTTAAGTGGTTCTACTTCCTTCTTTGAGTTGAGGTGTAGAGGATTTGGGTTCAGCAGTTTCCCAGGGACTAGGAGCGGGGAGAGGGGAAAGACAGCTCAGGAGTCCGCTGCACTGACACATGCCTGCTGATGGCTCATTGAAACCTGCGCTTCCGGCAGGAGCGAGGTACCTGGTTGAAAGACAGGATGGTCTCCCTTCTCTCATGGGCATTTTTGGGAAGTGGTCCGTGGTGATATCTGCCTTTGTCACTTATGGGCATCTCAAAACCTCGAGTCTGGTTTGTTTTTCTGAGGAGATCCGATTGCCTTATGGCACTCTCCTGGGTCTCATGGGCTATTTAAGGGTTGACTGTGCCTGGTTTGTGCTGCGATGCTGTTGGAACACCCCATCAAACATGTGCTGCGGGCTGCTCCCAGCGCCAGCAGGAGCATGGCACTGATGTTCTCGCTTTCTTGGCAGGTGCGTGGGGTGAAGGGAGCCTGACGCTTGCCTGGAGAGGAGATCCTGGCCCCCACGGAGCTGCCCACCATGAGCAGGGTGCTGCTGGCCGGCAGGATGCAGCCGGAGAGCCGGAGCGTCTGTGTCTTCCTGCCCACCCGGGAGCAGCTCAGCCTAGCCGTCGGGGTGAGTGGCCGGGGGGAGGTTGGGCACAGTGGCTGCGGTTCAGTTTTGTTAGCTCCCATTGTTCTCCCAAAGGCCTGTTGCAGGTCTCCTGACCGAAAGGCTATTAGCCAGCTTAGGGTAGTTGGTGCTCCATTTTCTAATCGGGCTGCTTCAGCTCATTTGCAGAGTTCCTTATCTTCTTTTGTTGTTATTGCTTTTGTTATACTTTCTCAGTGTTTTTGCCACTAATAATAATCTAGCAATTTTTTATAAAATTGAACCTGAAATGCCTTGATGACTTATCAAGCATGCCCAACACATGGCCATTTCTCTGGCGTTTTAGCTATTTCTGGTTTTGATAGTCTGCAGATCTCTTCAAAGACTCTAAGGCAGAGTAAACAACCATCGAGGGTTTTTCTCCCTCCTTTGAGTACTTGTACACAAAAAAAACTAGAGGTAAGTCGATTCATTTCTTTGATCACTGCTTCAAATGCCGAAGTGTGTGTGCACAAGTGACAGCAGAGCCAGGTCAGCTGGCAGTCCAGCATGGCATGGTGTCCACTGTGGTGCGGTGCCTCTTTGTGCAATGCCGGCTGCTCCTTGAACTTGTGAGAAACTGAGCTGACAGAGGCACTTCACGTTCAGACGACAAGCTAACCTCAAAGATAAGTGCTCTCTTGTGAGCGTGTGCATGTACTCATATGTGGGCTGGGGAGGTTTTGCTTTGTGTTGGGTGGGGTTTTTTTCCCCCTCTTGGATGGGGAGGGGGAGAAGACCCTTGAGGTAAACTGTTAAAGCACTTGGTTGAAATGATGGCTTTTGAAACTATGCATACTAATCTTCAAAATCCATGCAGGAATTTTCCTACCTGCTGTGCTTAAGTGTGGCATCCTTAACTGAAACAGCCACAAGGGCTGGATGGAACAAGGCTTTAACAGCAGAATCTGGGTCACACTGCTTCTAGGTTACCTGTTCAAACCTAGCCCATCTACCATACCAGAAAGCTTTCGCAATCTCCTGGCTTTTGTGCAAGCCACAAAATGGTGATTTAATTAAGTTCTTGGTGGCAGGTGCATGGGCTTGGGTAATGGTCTGTTGGTGGCTGCCCCTAAATCTCACTTTCTTATAGCTTTTATCAGGGATGCTAAAGGTCCAAGATAGTAGAGCCTGCCCTGCTACGGGGAAGGTGCAGATTGATATGCAGGAGGGCAGTGTGCTGGCAGGGCTTATGCCATCACTGCTCCTCACTGTGCCCACGCCTCAGCTAGGCAAAGGCTCTTCCTCCACCGCTGGGTCACCCTCCACCATATTACGTTTAGGCAGCACTTAGACCATAAAGTAAACCCTGGATACCTGCAGTTTATCATAAAATCATAGAATCATTTAGGTTGGAAAAGACCCTTAAGATCATCAAGTCCAACCATAAAACTAGAGCTGCCAAATCCACCACTAAACCGTGTCCCTAAGTACCACATCTACACATCTTTTAAATAGCTCCAGTGTATTTAATAAGCATAAGAAATGGTCTTGTGCATGGAGCACTGGTAGGGATGGAGCAAAGGTGCCGTGTCCCCCCCTTCCTGCTTGCTGCCCCTCCAAAGAGTTGGGGTGCCTTGAGCATTGCTGCCTTGTCCCGTGGAGGGGTCCCTGCCACAGCACCCCTCGGGAAGACATTTTGCCTCTTGCTTCTGCTGCCCCTTACTTTGGCAGGGAAGTTGGGAAAACATGTACATGGAGATGCCTGTGTGTGAAAGGGAATAGCTGCCTGGGCCAAAACATGAGACCTCAATGCACAGTTGTGTCCTAATTGCATAGAGAGTGAAACATGACCTGTTACAGCTGGGCAAGTCACCAAAACTGTCTTTTCATTTGGCTTCTGTCTTTACCACAACACCCCTTCAAAACAACAACAAAAATTAAGATTTTGCAGCTGGAGATATATTTTTTTTTTAAAGGAACATCAAGGCAATTTTCTAGTCATGTTGTTAAAACCCAAATTTAATTAGCNCCCCCCCCATATAAATTCCACCCTTCCAGATAAGAGTTTACCTATATGTGTTTTATGTGGTCACATGTAGATTGAAGTCTGCTCTTTTAAATGGATTTGTCTTGTGCCCTTCACAGATAGTGCTGTTGAAGAGAGAAGAGCAGGAGCCATTTTAAAGTCTCTTCCCCCATAATTGAGTATTTCTTAGTTAACTTTGGTGTCCACCTTTCTGGATATATTTCTGGACAAATTTGAGGGGATAGTGATGAAGAAAATTGTCTTCCTGGGGTCAACTGTGAACATGAGGAGAAGCAGAGCAGTGAGGAGAACTAGTGGGTGCTGCAGCTCACCAGTCACCCCAAGGATGATGCAGTGAAGTGGAAGGGTTCTGCTGGGGAGAATGGGCATCAGAGCAGAGCAAAGCGGGTCTGCCTTGCTCCAGGCAGCCCCAGTGGGGAGGTGGAGTATGAGCACCAGGGAGCTTAAGCAGGTTGTGAGTGAGAATGGTGCAACTAAAAATTGTATTGGTTGCACCAAAGACCTTGGAGTGGTATCCAGTTTGTTCAGTTTTGTTTATCTGTCAGCATTGTGGCTTATCTCCCTGATAGTTTTGAACCTGTTGATCAGTATCAACCAGTTTTTATGACTAGGTTTCTGAAAATTTTCTGGGGTGGTAGCAGCTGAATAAAGGAGAGGTACCAATGCTAGCAAAGTTTCGGCTGCCAACAAGGGGAGCAGGACAGGCAATCACCCTACTACCTGTGTTTGGGTAGTTCAGAAGCAGCTACAGTAGATGTTTCTCCTTGCCTAGTTGCTGGAGGAAAGGTGGGAGAGTTAGCAGAAATTTTTGGAGAGGAGGAAGTCTGGTGAATTCCTGTGTGTTGGTGAATGGCAAGCATAGGTATGAAGTCTTTCAGTTCTTCTGTGGGCAGGAGAGATGATGCTTTAAAGTATATGGACCAAGCAAAATAGATAACAAATATGTGTGAATATTTGCACACAGAATGACCCTGGAGTAGCAGTTACCTCCTGTAAACTTGCACTCAACTTCACATTGGACTAAATTTCATGTGTAAAGAAGCCCTGAGTCTGACATGGGGCAAAGCTGACTATCAGGGGAAGGAATGATTCACGGCATGTCTGGGATGAAGCTTGGCACAGGAACCATACGCAAAGGGAGGAAAGGCCAAAGAGAAGCTCACAGATGAAAACTGCAAAGGGAAATGTTGGTTCCTTTGAGGAGAGGGGAAAGCAGGAGGAGGGAACAGCTATTGCAAGTGTAATTGGTATTGCATAGCCTTGAAGGCTGGGAGTAAAACTTGGTACAGAAGGGAAGTGCCAAAAGGAGAATGGACAACGTAGTAGCTCATATACCTGCTGTGCAAGAAATTTGATTTAATCACTGCTTTAGAGCCAAGTGTCACAAAACATTGAAGTGCTTAGTTCCCTAGAACTAAGTATCTTAAAGCAGGTTTTTTTTTCCCTTGGGTGTGAAAGCATGCCACTTACAAAATTAATCTAATAGTATAGCTTTTACATGGAGTCCTGTCTTGCCAGTGACTCTTGTATGCATATAATCATTCTGGCTATGGGTAGGTCACCTCTTCCTTAGTGAGTCCTTCCCAGGTAGGAGAACATGCTCAGAGCTTGCTTCCCTGAGAAATGAGGCAGATCCGTGCCCAAATTTCCCTTCCAACTGCACGTTCTTGGCGGCTGAGCAAATACTGTGTTTAGGTGTGAGACTGTAGGGGTGCAGTCTCACACGGACACCCATAATGAGACCCAGATGTGATTTTGGGTCTTATCAGAACTGTGCATTACCTCCTCCCCTCCCAAAGCACATGTATGCACACACGTGTGTATTGGTGCAGTGCAGGTTTCAAAGCTCCTGATAAAGTGGTAGTGAGTGGCTGGCTAGTGATGCCTTGTCAAGTAGAAGAAAATGAGTACTTAAATGACCTCCAGTTTCCCATTGTCCATGTCTAGTGACATGGTACATCCTGGGGCAGGGAGGGTAGCGCAGCTGGTTTCTGGTGAGTGTGACATACCTGCACTATAAAGAGTTTGAAGAATTACGCAGCAATTAGTTTGATGGCAGTGATTAGTTAGTAGGAGAGTTCAATAGTCAACTTCTGCCCCATCACCTTTGCTGCTGTGAAGGTAGCACTGCACAGTCCTCCCCCTCAGGAAGGCTGCTCTTGCTGCTAATCTGCATTTTACGTGCAATTACACATCCAGCAGTGGTGTAATGAAGTTCAGAGGTTCTGGCCCATT
>VZTV01082682.1:1367-11685 GCA_013400875.1 Anhinga rufa | reverse complement strand
AAGGATAGTACAGAAAACAAGTATATGCATGGAAAGCCATGAAGAAGTAATTCAAAATTGTTTGTGTCTGCACAATATGCATAATAAAAATGAGATAGTTTTTGGTAGAAAACGCTCTTGTGCAGTTCTTCCTACAGCAGCTCAAATTTGTCAGTTAATCTAGATTTTCTGATTTTAGTAAGGAATAAAAGTAAGCTACTTTTCCATACATATTTTTTTTTCCAGGAAGCAGCTGTAGCAGTTGCTTGATACCCTCTTACAAATTTTTTTTAAATACCTTAGCTCATGCTCTCATTCCAGCTTTATTGGTCTAATGNTTATTGGTCTAATGGTTGTCTGGAACAACAGTGGAAAGAGTACAGGTAAACAAGAGTGAAAAAGCATCAGACTGATTTGATGTCTGTACCCTGACTGAATTATCTGCTGACAGTATCTAAAGGCTGTACTGCAAAGCACCTCAGCCAGGTTTTTTGCATTTGGAAGGACACAGTTACTTGGAAGAGCAAATTAAATATTCTATTAATTTTTTAATTGAATTATAATAGTCAGATTAAGTCTTGGCAAATAAGAGGATACATTGTAAGATGCAGCAATAATCATATTTTATTGGTAACATTTATGGAAACTACTCACTAGGTATTGTACTTTTTATTTTGTGCATGTGTAAGCTAATATCTGCTCTACTGTTAGAGAGGGTCAGGGATGTGGATTATGATGATAATTATCTTTTTTTGCCCTATCCTATATTATTTTATGATACACATGTTTAAATCTCTTTAAGGTTTTTAAATGCAAGAACTGAATAAAAAGGAAGTAGTTTTAGTGGTCAAGTGCCTGTTTCTTCACATGTTTTTTCTGTGATAGTGATCTGTGCCATATTTGTATGTTCCTTAAAATGCTGAAGTGCCCAAGAGAAGGATCAGAAATAAAATGTAGCTCAGAAAGAGGTCTGTGGAGACTGCTGGAGTCTCCTGCCTGTATCCTATGGGCCACTGATTAGAGTGGATATTGTGCAATTAATAATTCAGCTTCTTCCTGTCATTGCTTACCATATAACTTCTGCTATTTCTGCAGTTCTTTTAACTGAAGCACAAGTGAGAAGTTACGTGATCAAAGAGATGGGGTAAGTTGCAGATCTGGAAATACAATTGAGTCAGACTACAACAGCTCGCTGTAAGCAATTTTCTTTTTAAAACACGGTACTACATAGAAACCAGTTTCTTGCTCTGAGAAGAATTGGTAAAAATTTCCTTTGAAATGTTGTTATGGAAAAAACCCCATAAGATGCTCAAACAGAAGAGCCTGGTGATTTGTTGGACTTGAAACATTCTGCTAGGATGTGTCATTTCCACTGAAACTTTGTTTGCCTGGCTGATGTTTTGTCACTTGGCCACCTGCTCGGTGGTTACCGAGACCCCTGTGTTATTTGCTTTGTCAGCTGGGAAGGATTGTCCAGCTGCCTGCTCTCCTGTCTAGATGATTTTGTTTAGTAGCCTTAAAAACTAGTCAACAAATAAAAGTTTGGGTCATTTGTTTGATGGCTTCTTTAATGGACACCTGGGAAGCTGGCAATCTTTGTTCCCCTCTTGCCCACCTCCTTGAAGTCTGATTCACTTCACCCAGATGAAAAGTATCTTCTGACTTGGAAATTATGTTTCAGAATGCAGAATTTAATAGGGGAGCTGGAATTTCCAGCTCACCTCTTTCATTTGCCATGCTAAGAGGAAATGCAGAACTAAATTAAGCCAGTTCGCAGTTAACTGCTGGCTTTCTTCACAGAACTGTTAGAGAAAAGGCATCATTGGCTGTCTGTGTGAGTTTCTGCTTGATTTTAATTGAAGATAACATTTACCTTTTCCACTCGTAATTGAAATAAGAATTAAACCCAGTATCTAATACTCCCCATTCAGTTCTTGAAGACTAATGAACACTTTTATTGTCCATGCTGATTGAATGGAAACCTACTGACTGGTGATAATATGTTATTGTTTCATTGGCACTAAAGAACATTTCTTTATTTTTTCAGTAGTGTAATAAAACCTGATTTGCTGACTGCATAATACTAAGTGCTTAAAAATCTCTCTCTTGTTATCAGGCAGCTGGCTCTGTCAGGTAGTATTGCTTAATTCCATACTATAGGTTAAATCATGTTTTACATTGAATCGGGAGGGCGAATTAACCTGTTTGTACAAAACTTTGAATTAGCCAGGAACCGTTAAGGAAACGTGAAGTGTGTGGTGAGTCTTGACTACTGTGAACCTTCTAGACCTTTAATTTTAGAACTTTTTTCTTACCAGATAAACTTATTTTGCATCCTTTGCCCACTTATAAGCCATAGAAGCAGTTGTGAAGAAAAACTGGTTTTATTGTAGAGAACAGGCTGTTTAAAACCTTTTGAAATCATCATAACAAGCTGTGGTTTGTCTGTCATTCCAGCTGTACCTTGAATGAAAGCATGTAGATAATAAGCGAAACAAACCAAAATCCGATCACAGGAAGGTGCCTCTGCTTTATGTTGTTATGCAAAAACTTTGTGTAGAATATTGAGATAATTTCAAGAAGATATTCTAATAAAGATGAAGTTTATGAAAATGCAACTGGTTTAGAAAGTAATTTGTCCCATTGTAGCCAAGAATTTTTAAAATTAACTGAAATGTAAAACAAAAATTGTATTTTAAGAATTACTGTTTCCCGTTACCTGGAGACAGAGCATGTTTTCCTTCTGCTATGGCAACGAGAACATGTGAAGTACAGTACCCCAATAACTTGGAGTTCTGCCACAAAACAGATGAAGAACTATAAGCACCAGTATGAGGGTGCTGTCTTTCTCACTGTTTGCAGCTTTTCAGTCTGAATCTTAAAATAATTTTGACTGTATCCCCACAGCTCTGACCCATACAGCAAATAGAAAGTGCCTTTAAGACACATAAAGGCCTTAATACATGCTATGGCCAGTGTTGAGAGTGATTGCTGCATTAGGAAGAGATAACTGTCAGCAGCAGTAAAGGGATACTTCTGTACTTTGAAAATGCTCGGGCTCTGTTATCCAGACTTCCTGTCAAATCCTTTAATTAATTTCTTGGGTGTCTCATCTCTGACCTGAATCAGCTCTGATTTTCTTTGTTTTGAGATTTTTCACATTTGTTTTAGATCAGTTTACAAGTCCTCATTAAGTACTCCTTTCCCTCTGAGATTATTTGGTTGTGTTTTTAATCGTGTTTCGAAGTTGCAGGTGTATGTTTTGCATTGATTTATAGCTGTTACGTCTCTTGTTGAATGCATGGTAGATTTGGGATGGCTGTCATATATCTATAAAGATACTTTGTTTCCAAGGTAGGTGTTTAAAGGGGTGAGAGATGAAAAAGGATTATAATAGAGTCAATTCCCTGATGTCTTTGGTAGTAGGTGTCTGGAAAATTCCTCAGGAGGTGACTGACACAATCATAAACTGGGTACACCAGCCCTTGTAATGCCACCACAAGTTGACACCAGTGTGCAGAGCTTGGCCTGGCAGGACTCGACAGCTGAGCCTGCGTGCCAGCTCTGCAGCCCTCAACCTTAGAGCTTTCCTTCTCAGCAGGGTGCGTGTCCTCTTGGAGTGTGCTGCTCTTCGCTTGCCCAAACAAGCTGGTATTGCAAGGGTGAGGGGGGCAGAATGGGGAGTGTATGGGAGGGGTATTGCTGTGTGGGGATGTGGAATGTGGGGCTGGAAGAGGGGTTGCTACTGGGAAGGGAAAAAGATGAGGATACAGAGCTGAGCAAAGATGGGCAAAAGAGGGTTTGGTAGGCAAGTTGCAGTACTTTGTGAACATGACTGTAGTACTTCCAAGACAGGGCAATTCCCAAACTGTACTGAAGCCTTAGTAGGACACAAAGTTGTGACTAATTATTTTGTCTGACTGGAGCTGGCTCTGTACAATTTATAAACTTGTGTGCTATACTCCTAGCCGAGGAGGTGCTGGAGCTGGCTCGCTGTGGCACCACTTGAGTTAAGAGAGGGCACATCACTTCAGCAGTGCACCTGGTCTGGCAAGCATGTCAAATCCAGCCTGGGGCTTCAGCCTCCTCTCTGCCCTCCCTGCTCTAAACACACGCAGAGCAGCACTTCTGCTGACTAGCCTAGGGCATGCGCTGTTGGCAGCCAGTGTGCCCCGCAGCTTGTGTGATGAATACCCATCCTTGACTGTTGGCTAAAATGAGAGTCTATGTAAATGTTTCTCACCTGACGTGTAGGCAGATGCATCTGAAGTCATGTAACCTATTGTCCAGGCTGTAATGCCACTACTTGAACCCACAAACGGTAACAGATGGGTTGAGTGTGTTAACAATTTCACCTTGTTACTGAAATGAGCTTGCTGAGCCCTGCTTTCAGAAGGCCAGCTGCATGGTTACTCTGCTGTAAGTTCTTCACATTATCACAGGCTTCCCATTTTGCAGTTTTGCTCAAATTCATTAAGAGGTACTTGTTTTTCTGTTCTCATACCTGCTTGCATGGTATGTGCTTTATTGTGGTGGAGGTAATTCAGACACCTAGCTTATCCATTGTTCCAGATAAATGCATGTTTAGGTGTGTAAAGCTATGTAAAATATATATGCAAAATATGGTATGTATCACACTTTAAAAATGTGGCTGCAAGAGAGATAAATGACTGATTAAAAACATACATGGTATCTTTTGTGTCTAGAAATAAAAATTGTAGTGTTCAACCCAGTGGAATGCAGCATAACATATATGTATATACTGTAATGTTAAAGAAAATACTCCTAGGGTGCAGGTTGGAGAAGAGAAACTTCAGAACTTCCTTGGGACTTTTCCACAGCTCAGATACCTTCATCTTTAAAAAAAAAAAGTTCACAAGACAGTCTTTCACATAAGGTACAGAAAAGATTTTTTTTTTTCTTAAATATTTGGCCCTGTGCTGTCATTTGAGGGAAGGACCAGTGTAAACTGTGAAAAGCTCAGCCTGGAAACGTGTGACCTACATTGCCTTCCTGAGAGTCTAGGAGGATGACAGAGCAGTGTCTCCTCTCATTAACTCTGTGACTACCTATGTGCAGCAGTCAAGTATTTGGAACTGCAACATGCGCCTTTGTGTTGTCCGGCAGCTGCTTGGAGCTTGGCTGTCTGTCTGGCAGATGTCGTCATTGTGTCTGACTCGATGGCTCTGAGCAGCCTTGGAGAAGAACCGGAATGGCTGGCTGAAGCTAAACAAACTCATGTTCTGTGTCTGCTAGTGGGTTTTAGGGTTAGGATTAGGGTCTGAAAAGATATCTCTAGATGTTTCCAGTTTTGCTCTGTGTTCCTCAAAAAATGCTTGATTAGATCAATCACATTCAGTTTTAATCCTCTCTGCTGCCTTTTGCAGTAGGTCTCAAATCTTGATATGTCAGGAGAAGGCCTTTTCTTCTAGTCCTGCTGCAATTAATGCTTTTCTATGCCCTTTCTGTTGTTTCTGTCCTCTGGGTTTTTTCTTTTGTCTTGTGCTACTTCTGTTTTGGACTTTCCCCACACAGGTTTGCAGTAACAAATACGAGAATTGGAGCATTGTTCCTTCAGTGCAGTGCTCTTCAAGGATCCCTTGATCTGTCAAAATTGACCCTACTTAGTGCGTGCATATGTGGACAGCTGGTTATTTAGTTCCTGCTTTTGGCAGGAAGGAGAGGGCTCTGTACTCTAGGTTTTAAATAACGTCTATTTGTTTGAATTCAAATTTCATTGTGTTTAAAATCTTTCTGATATAGCCATCGGCAAACATTTGTATTTAGTGTTACTTTTTTTTTGTTATGCTGCAGAAGTCAGGCTAAATACAGCTTCCCCTATCCTTCTTACATTAACAAATTTGCATGGCCTCTTCTCTTGGCCTTCCTCCAAAGATGTACAGTTTAGGAAATTGTTTAAACCTAAAAGTATCCCAAAATAGAGCTACTTTCTTGTTACTTGTCAACATGAAGTAGCAGAAGCAAATTCATTTGCTAGCAACACTAGTATTGCCATTTCTTGACTTCTGAATACTTTGCTGTGCAAACATTATTGCTATGGACATTGCACAAAACATGCTTGAGATAAATCATGGATGTTACAGTACACAAGGCTTAATGGATTACTTTTCCATTGCTCATTTTAAAATTAAAAACACCAGCTTCCTGTTTTTCTTGTCCTGAAGTCCGGTCTATCTGGGCTCTTAAAATTTCTAAAATAGCCTGTTAAAAAGGAATTCAGTAAAGTGACTGAAAAGTGACTTCTGCTTAACCTTTGATTTTATAAACAGTTGGCTGAGCCCTAAATAGAAGAAAACAATCTATTTTTAGGCCCTAATTTAGAGAATTGATATTTCCACATTTGCTTTGTCATAGCTGGTAGTAGTTGCTAAATTGTGAAAGCTTGTAGCTATTACAAATGCTTGGAGGATTGCTGAGTGTTCTGCCGTAATGCATTAAGAAGCTCCGTGCACTGTACATTTCAATTTATCATAAGGGAGTCTAGCTGATAGCACAGACACTGAAATATTTCAAGTCTAGACTACTGTCTTAAAAACCAAAGGCTATTGGCTTTTTGGTGGAAGAAGTTGGAAAATAACTGATAAGGACATTTGAAGTACAGCAGACTTCAAAAAGTCAGAAATTCTCTAAGCCATGGTGAGTTGGAAGGTTTCAGCCGCTGCTTGCCTGCCCTGTTGTGATGAAAAGGGAACTGGTGTTTGAGATTGATCAGCTGTTTCAAGGTTTGGTGGTTTCTGAAGGAGGTCGCACGTAGACCCTTGTTAGATGGGGAAGATGAGTTTCTGCAACACAGGGTTTAGCAAGAAGAAACAAAATGGAGAAGTAGAAAAGCGAAGTTCCCCATCTTCAGAAAACTTTGCCAATGGCAGAGATAATGGCTGAAAAGTTTAATATAACAGGTGTTCTGTTATATAGCTCTTTGTACCTTTGTATAATCTAAATAGCTTGCTGAAGATTTGAGAGTGGAACTACATGTGCAATAAATGGAGGAAATTACAATGTAGCTGATGCTTTTATGACCCCTTTAATATCCCAATGCACCTTACAAATCACTGTGTTTATACAGTCATTCTCTTACTGCTGCTTGTGAGGTAGAACATTTTGGTTGCATTTACTGTCATCATGTATTTTTAGCCATGGAAAAAAAGGAGGAATATTACCTCAAACTGGACCTATGGACTTGAAGAGTTATGTAATTACTTTCAGTTTATCTCTCTGACATAATGCCTGTTCTCTCTTTCAGAACCATGGTGTCATGGAAAGGGATATACTTTGTACTTGCACTATTCTTGGGAAGTTTTTTTGGAAGTATATTCATGCTCGGTCCTTTTCTACCTTTGATGTTTATCTCACCGGCCTGGTATCGCTGGATCACCGATTGCATTGTGGCCACTTGGCTCACACTCCCAGTGGTAAGTTGCAGTTTGAGCCAAGTTCTGGGCAAATGTTCATAATCCCAGGATTTAGTTTGCTCACTGACACTTTTATTTTTTTTAAAGTTTTTTTTTATGCTTTTGTCAAAACAGGCCTTAAAATACTCTCTGTGGAGACTTAGGTTTTAGCTCAGTGTTGCAGATCATGTGCCTGCCTACAGTCCCCCTCTTCTTCCACAGTTTATAAGTAAGCTAATGCCATGTCTTAATTGTACTCTTGAAAAGGCCTTTTTATGACATCTCCATCCGGTGTCAGTTAGATGCTGATCAGAGAAGAGTAGGTGAAGCACTAGTAAGCAGGAGAATTTTTGAAGGTACAGACTTCCTAGATGAGTCGTCTTACAAACTCTTCCTTTTGACTGTGCTCCAACTATCTAATTAAGAAAATTATTCACTGTCTGGTACACTGTTGCTGACCTTCACTGTTCTCTTACTTAATCCTCTTAGAATTTAGTCCTTGTAGATGAATTAGAGACAAATTATTTCAGGTGGAAAAAGAAGAACTTCCCCCTGGAAATGAAGTCTTCCTCGCTTATAGTGCATCAACTTTATAGCAATCAATAACAAAGCTCTTCCCTGAATTGTTCCTGAGGAAAGGCAGTATGAATGGGATCTGTCTCTTCACCCATTCTCTGAAAACCAAGAGACTTTGTTCCTTGAGGCCTTTAAAGATTTAACTTTTTCTGAAGTAAAATGCTATATTTGTGTGCAGAAATATGTGTCTCGGGGCATAAAGGAAGATTTATTTTTATTACATATCATATAGTTTCTGCTTTCTCTGTTTCTGTCCTGTGTGTTTTAAAGGGGTGCGAGCTGTTTCATGTTCTGAAACTTGTCCTCTTCATCATTACTAAATGCCTTGAAATTAGGAGGGAAGAAATAATTACAAGTAAAGGGAATAGAGGGATTGTTATTTCTGGCCATGATGAAATTTAGTTGAGTACTGATAGCGTCACAAAATTGATCCTTTCTGCTTGTTTGTCTCCCAATTTTTCTAAAATTGCAAACACCCCCAAATCAAATACTGGTCTTTTATTTGATTAGCTGCCTGGTATTTATAATTCTATATTATTACAACTAGTTTGTGACAACTTGTGCAGTCTAGAAGTTTGATTTCAGCCCACACTGGACCTAAACCAGAATAATTTGAATGTTTATGTGAAAAAGATTCTTTCTTGTAAGAATCTTGGGGATTTAGGTTCAGGAAAGGGGTCTGAAAAAGATTTTTGCACCAAACCTTTTTGAGGCTCAGACTTTGTCTGCGTTAGTTTTCTGTCCTTATGCTACTCCATTCTTAGGAGAAGCAGGTACTTGGATTTCTGTCTCCAAACAATTAACTAATGTTGGACCAGTTAGACTCCAACAGGGAGGCTCTGACCCTGACCTCTGTAGATATAAAAAAACTTCCACCTTCCTCACTCCTCTGCCACATATTATTTCCTTCCTAGCAGAGTCGGCAGGATGTGACAGTGAGTGGGTCTTAACTGTTTAAGTTAAGCTTATACTATGGCTTATACTAGCATTAGGGTATGTAGAACAGGACATCTGTTCATTATTATGTGTAACTAGATGTTAAATACGTAATAAGATTCTCATTGAATTATCGAAAAAAGGCTGCTTCTCTCTTTTCTGAAAAGATAACTCTCTACCCTTTTAAGCTATATGACCTGTTCTGCTTTTGCAGTAGTCTATAGTTAGTCTTGATAGCAAACACCTTTGCCAGAATTATAGTGAGCTGAGTTATTAATAGTATTAATATTTGGCCCATATAATGCTTTTCATTCTGAGATCTCAAGCCATTTGCAGTTGTGAGAATGTCATCCCAGTTTTATAGATAACTCAAATTGAGAAATTTGTGTTCTTTGAGGTTCTGTGGCACAGAGGTGGCAGAAATATGAACAGAACAGAAAGTTGTCTCACTTCCTAGGACTCTGTTTAAATCCCCAGGCTTTGCTCTTTTTCCATATTTTGCTGGAGAAAGAATAGGGAAGAGAAGGTAAGGAGGTAATTTGAAGTGCTTCAATTTATTTTTTTTTATATTAAGGGCAATTGTTAAGGTTATTCCTCTAGATGTCTAATTGTGCTTTGTGGTTTCTTCTTCTGTACTAATTGGGTTGGACAGTGTCCTGCTGGTGGCCCTAACCTTAGGGCCTTAAGTCATACCTCTAGGTAATATCTGTTGTCTACCTCTGTTTCTTGGGATTTTGTACCTCTCCAGTACGTTTCCGTTGGGTATTAAAAGGTTGCAAGGCACTAGCATTGTCATCTGTATTTTTGAATTATTTGCCTGGTCCTGGTCTTTTGCTGTAACCATCCAGCACTCTTCCATACACTTTCTTGCACGATTTGGGAGTGGTCATGGGTCAGAAACCATTTTCAATAGGCAATACTTACGTGGCCACCTTGTTTTGGAGGTTGAGAGAGTTTAGTGATGTGAACATGGCCAGAGCATGCTGTTGCACTCTGTTATGTACAGATAGTCTAGTTATATATTTATGTTCCATCTGTCTTGGCTATGAAACCAGGCCCCCTTAAACTACTGTATAGCTCTTCCCTGCTTTTTTGTTTTGATAAACCACCAACCTGTGGCTTATAACTTGACCCTTCAGAGCAACACAGCGGGTAAAGCAAGAAATATGTTTTACGCGTGAACTTCTAGCATCACTGGCTGTTTAGGCAAAAAGGAGAAAGCTGTTTGCCTGCCCTCTTGTGTGTGTCCTTCCAAGTTTGAGGCTTATTCCATGCTTTGGCATGGCACTTCATAGACAGCTGTGTACCAGCATTTGGTGGTTGATGCTTTTTGCAAGTTGTGGGTGGAGGCCCAGGCTTCAAGGTAGCACTGCAGAGCTGTACAGACCTAGGTCTACATCACTGGGCTATGTTCA
>VZTV01082674.1:0-22428 GCA_013400875.1 Anhinga rufa | reverse complement strand
CCTGCCAAGACCTGGAGGCATGCGTGCTTTTATGTTTTTGTGCGTGTGCAATATGCAATGAAGTATGTTTGTATAATAAACGTGGGTTATATTCTACTACTGTGGTGAAAGTGGAAATGATAGCACCTGCGAGCCAGCCAGAATGCCACTTCTCGCCTGTTTTCAGTGCCAGCCTTCCTCTCTTGGGTGGGTAGGGGTTTAGCTAATGTTATGAAGCCCTACAAGGCATGAAGAAACCATCCCCAAGAAAGCCCCACTAATCATTTTGAGATAAAGCTGAGTTGAGTAACTGAGCTTTTCATCTGACATGAAAAGACCAGAAGCTACATTTGATACAAAAGCAAAAGTTTAACAAGTTACATTGATCAAAGAGTTTTCAAAGGAACATTCAATTATATCTGCAGCACCTAAATGGAAGGGTTGTTATTTTATTTATTTATTTTGTGATAAAAAGGGTTATTAGGTCTTGTTACCTCCCTTCACTTTAATGCATTCTGCTGAAACCCTCAGTGGAAAAAGCGTGCTTTGTGAACACAAAGTGACAAGTGAAAAATAAAGATTAAAATTAGTTAAAGGATAAAAAAGAGCGTATATTTTACAGTCAAAATCTTCTGGTGTAAGCACTGATGCATTCAAATGAAGAAAACAGATCTTGATTATGATGCAACTCTGCCTTGCTGTTCCAAGTGCCTGGCTGTGATCTTTCTGCAGACAACTGAAATGGTTTCAGAGCTCTGAATATAGAAAAAAAACCCCAGACCATGCAAAAAAAGCTTACTGCTTTTGGATTCATCACGTGCATCGGATGAAAAACGAGAAGGCTGTGCATGCTGGAACAAAATTGGCAGGGGGAAACCAGGAATCGTAGACTTGGGAAGCTGAGATTTTGCTAGCAGGGGAAGATGCTGTATCCAGATGCCAGGTTATGGTTTAAGGTTACTGAGCATTTGTGGTGGGAAGGCTCTCAAGTTTTACAGCCCTTGGTCATAGCCCTTTTCCTGCCTCCAACCATATCTTTTTTCCTTGGACTCATCTTATTAATCACATTTTTTTACTCTTAGAGCCTGATGCAAACCCCAGTGAAATCAATGGAAAATTTTCTGTTGACTTAGCTGATCTGTGGTTTAGGCCCCAATAAGCTTTTACTCTTTGAGTTAGACGATGCTTGCGTATTTTGCTAGCATAAATGTGAAGGAAACTGCTTCCTTAAATTGATGTATGAATTTTAAATTTGTTCCAAGATTTGTTTCCTTCCTTTGAAGCCTGAAAAGAAAAATGAAAGAGAAAAAAATACTCTTACTCCAAAACAGATATCTTATATTGTACTTTGCAGACCCAAGTTTTCTCATACAACAGAGTTTATATCAGTGTGATGTAATACAAGCACACATAGCACTCATGGGATTTCTATAGCTGTTTTCTACCAGCCCTGTGGTTTTCTTTCCTGGAGGCTGAAATCTGGCATGGAAATGGCACCCCTTGGTGCTGCTCCTCTACCATTGCCAGTGGTGTAGAAGCATCCAAGATGTCAACAGAACCTCTCCTGCTATGTGTGACAAGAAGAAACATCCCACAGGGTATAAACCCTGGCTTGCCCTTATTTACAGTGCTAGAAGAGGAGAGCAGGTTCTTTGTACAAAGCGTTCCTCCAAAGCCCTACCACATTTCAAGGAGCAGGGGAGCATTCCCCATGCCGCCTGGGCCTCTCCTTGTGAGAACACTGCACCTTGCAAGAGGACAAACAAGCTCTCGTGGCTTGGACTCTCAGCTCACTGGAGGCCATGGCAGGTGAAAATATTGCCCTTCAGACTATGCATATTAACAGCAAGGGGTTTGTTGTTGTCAGCATGAGCTGGGGAGAAAACGACGAGGAGGAAATAGGAATAATGGTTGTGTAACAGGGAAAAAGTGCTGCTCTCTGCAGTGATAGTTACACCTGATTTAGCTACTGAAAGAAAAAGGAGAAGCCACGAAGACATTAAACCTCTTATCATCCTGATGGAGCAAAATTGGAAAAAAAACCCCACGTTTATTTGGCAGCAAATGGGTTTATTAACTTCTAAAATGGTGTGTGTTTGAATGTGATAGGGAAAGCAGCATTCGTCAGAGTGTTCACTGCATCAAAAGAGAAATTAATCCTCTGAAGAAACCTAGCTTTTAAAAATCTCCCCTGTTAAACAATCTATCAGGAGACAGGCTGAGCTGCAGAGCTGGTCCCTGTGCCGCAGAAGGACCTATGGGTGACAGAGGTCCAGGGCTGGCTGCTCTCCTGTGCAAGCATTAGCTGGCTGAGCCTTACAAAACCACAATGCAGGAGCTACTTTTAGGCTAGGTTTTCCCTTCCAGCTCTATTAACCCCACCATGTCACCCACAGGGCTCATGGAGTAGAGTCTTGCTGAGGTGGCCAGAGGAATTTTGATGGCTTCCTCCCTCCGGCCCCACCACCCCCAGCATCATGCCATTGCAGTCTCACCAGGTTTCTCACGGCTCTGCTGCCCTCTCCCATCGGCAGCTGGTCACAAATCACTGTTGGTGACTTTGTAAATATTCTTGGAAAAACTTCAGTGAGCCGCGTGTTGCAAAAGGATCTCTATTTCCTCTACTAATAATGCTCCACGAAAGGAATATAATTTTCTGTCATGGAAACTGGTGTTCTGGTTTTCAGGTTTTTTTAGCTAGGATGCTCTGGTTTTCCAATCTGCCGCTTCCTGTGAGATGCCTTCTCCCCTCCAGAGCACTCCTCTGAAAGGCAGCCTTTGAGCCACAGTGGCATTACACCCGTTTCACACTAAAAATGAAATAAGTGAGTGGTGTCTCTCCAGATGGGAAAGTAACATCACGTATTGTGTTAACAGGAACGATGCAGAAACAGGAGATTTTGCTACCTACTTTCTCTTGCCTCCTGTAGAGCATATAGATACTTAAGGCATCTTTCTATGCACCTATTGAACTCCTCAGGTATCTCAACATCTGTGCTTCATCTAATACAGAATGATAATGGATAATGCTAAAATCTCAGCACCCCAAATTGAGCTCATGAACCACTCCTTTGCTGGCAGGTAAACCAGGCAAACACGTGTGAGATATCTCCAAAGCATATCAGATATGCTGCGATTCCCAGTTGTTTCAGCTTATTTCCCTTTTCTGTGCTACTTTTCCCTATTCTACAGTTCATTTAGATGGGTTTTAAGATTTCTGAGGTGAGCACTGACCCTGTTGTGCTGATTCATATCAAAAGTGGGTGTTGGTGAAAATAAATGCAGCTAAATATTTGTTAGATCTGAGCCAGGGTGTTCAGGCTTCTGACTTTTCATGGAAGTGTGTGCTGCTTCTGCATGTTTGTACAACCTGTGGCACGGTGGGACCCGAGCGTGGCACACGTCTTGAGGTGCTCCTGTAATACAAATTAATACATCCAGTGGAATCAAAGGAGCCCTGAACATGCTGCTTTTTACTAATATTTCACCCCTAGGAGTTAGAGCTTTGCAATTCAGTAATTCCTTGGTGAAAGGAAAGAAAAGCCATCCAGAGGAGCACTGTTGGTCATTTTAAGATGCATCTGTGGCTGGTGAATAAGGTGAATGTGGCTGGTGAATGAGGGTGGGGTGAGAGGAAGGAGAAGCAGTTGTGTCTCATCCAGATTCGGTCCCAAAACCCCGCTGCCACAGGGGCGAGGCTGGGCGGCATGGAAGGAGGACGAAGGTGCTGCAGACAAGCTGCTGAGCTAGCTCATGCATGAGCTTACTCCCCAGTTGCCCCAAACCACCTCCATGCTGGCTTGTGTCCTCTCCAGTCCAGAGTGAGCGGTTTGCTGGTCTAGGCTGGGATGTGCTCCTGCTCTCAGCTGCTGCATGTGGAGCTCATGAAAATTCAAATAACCCCAATGCTTGAAAGAGGAAAAGTTTTTCAGATGGTGGAGCAGATGTAGTCAAAGGTATTGGGCAGCAAGATGTCACTGCTGGCTACTGCTGCACAGCAGGAGGTAGAGGAGGAATGCCCCAAAACCTTTGGTGCTGCTGAGATACCCCACCGAGGCAACGCCTGTGCCCGAGGCAGTTGGGAGCAGCCTCCCTGCTGGGGATGGGGACACTTGTCCTCTGCCCAGACAGGCACAGGGCAACCTGTTACAGCTAAGGGTGCCCTCACCCCTTATTTGGCGCTATCTGATATTTGTCTGTAATAAGCAAGTGGGTTTCTGATGACGAATAAGCAGCTCTTTCTCCAAAGGACCAGCAATGAGGATAGAGATACTTCTGGTTTGTTTTTTCAACCCCTGCTCAAAAATGTTGGCAGGATGAGAATATTCATCGTTCATCAGCTAAGCTTCCCTTTGAGTTGGAGGACAGACAATGACTGCTATTCCCATTTTACACATATGTGGACAGGAGGCACAGGAAAGGGGAAAGGCAGAATTACATCCTGATCCTGTGAATTCCAGGCTTCAACTTCCAGACAGCTTTGCTGTGCATGGATAACAGGATAAGACCACCCTTTTAGAAGAACTGCTGGGAGAAACAGATTTATTGGTTTTCTTAATATAAGATTGCCAACACGTTAAATCAGTTTTCCTCCTTTTTTGGGGGGGGGCAGGGGGGAGCTATTACAAAAAATGAGGGCAAATCTGAAGCGTTTCCCCCTCCCCTACCTCCTGATTACTATGCATGGGGATCTGACAGGAACAAAACCCCAGAGTTAGTGTCTCTAGCCTGAAAAGCCTTGCAGCGAGCCCCTGCCCTGGCAGTGCCAGGGGAGATTAGGATGCGCGTCTTTCCCGGGTACACCCGGGTGCACACACACTTCTGCAGGCACTCAGCAAAGTGTCTGGTTTCTGGGATTTGAAATATTTTTTCCCCCGCTGCCAAGGAAGGGAAGAAAACAGCCCTTTGAAGAGGCTCTGAAACCCAAGTAGAGAGAGCTGGGGAACATTTACTTTAAAGTACAATAATGTTTAGGTTACAGACCCTAATCCCCAAGCCCTGTCCCAGCAGGGTGTCCCAGGGAAAGGGGCTTTTGGAGCAGGGCCGGTTGCAAGTGTGACGCATGCGAAGGGCTCCCAGGGAAACACTCTCACATTTTTTCATACAAAGATATTTTAAAAGAGAGAGATGGCCCGGGTGGGAAATACATCCTAACAGATGTGTAATATCATTAAAGCTGACTCTAATATAATCTAAGCCGCAGTTTGGTCTATTAATGCTTTGTTTATCTTTAAGCACAGATGGATATTTTTATTAGCATTACTTTGTTGATGCAGCTTCTAGAAAGGTTAGTCCGGAGGGCAGATGTCTGTGTTATGAGAGAGTGTTCATGCTGGGGTGACTAATCAGAAAGGTGCAGCTTTTCCATGAAATTTCAATTAGAAAATCAAACCTTGTAAACGCAGGCAGCCAGGATCTGCTGTTTAGTCCACGTGGCTAATTAGGATGAGTCACAAAATTCCTTCCTCCCCGAACCCATCTTTCGGTCTGGGCCATCCTTGTGCCCTCCTGGGATAAACTGCATCCGTGACTGTGGTGTAAGAGTGGGGCTGGTGGTGAAATGGGGTGCTGCAGGTGCTGGTGAGCTGGGGAAGGGCAGAGGGTGCTGGCGGCAGGGCAGGTGCTGGTCTCTTGGCTGGTTTCCTTATTGGGACTTGTGATTTTATGGATGAGCATGGCTCTGCCAATAAACAGAGGCAGCAGGGTGTGATGGGGATGAGACTGCACATGGGCTTTGTTGAAAATTCACGCTGGAAAAAGTCAGTCAAACTGCTTTTAAACATAGGCCAAGCTGGCTTTCTGCATCCACTTGTCTCTCCCTGAAACACACTTCAAAATAAAATGCACTGAAGACACTTGTATTAGATCCAGACACAGATTTCTTGCTTGTGATAAGAGTCCAGACGCATTATAGTCAATTGGAGGCTGCTCGTAAAATTAGATCCTCAAGTGGGAGACAGTACCAGTTTCCTCAGAGATTTCATCATCCCTGTCTGAAAGGATAACACCTGCTCAGGTCAGGGCAGCTGTGTGATGCCTTGAGCTTGGGGATCCTCTGTCCGAGCCCCGAGGAAAGCCCCCTGTGCTGGTCCCTCATGTTCCCGATATGCCCCACAGAGCACTTGGCTGATGGAGGAGTATAGCCTGATTTCAGCAACTCCTAGTGTCACTTTCTCCTCTGCAGTGTCCCTGGGATCTGGGAAATACCATAGCACTACTGCATCTTCCCCTATAAAATCGGATAGGAGGCAGCAGCTCAGTCCCAGGGGAGGGAAGAAGTCTGAGCTCTGGTTGTGTCATTACATTGGCTGAAGGAAAAGGCAGAAATCTCCCATTCTTAAAAGGTTTCCCATATTTTCCATTTTCTTATACTGAGCGGAGGGGAAAAGCAGTGAGGCCTCGTGGCAGGACAGCTCCAAAGGGAACTCCTGCTTTCTTTTACCTGCTAAAGGGATTTTGAAACTTTCCCCATTGGAGGTGCTGCTTTAGCTCAGGAGGTATCACAGCAACTTGTAGCTGAAGGGGAAGCAGGCTGCAGCCTTCAGGCCAGCTACAAATCCCTCAGGCAACAGGGCAGTGAAGCTGTGTCTGGGCTGAGCTAGAGAAGAAAAGGCACAAACCCCATGAGTACACTGACAACCAAGCTAACAAACAGAAGTGTTTGGCTCTCAAAAAGAATTTATTGCCCCCCTGATGCAGCCGCATCACAGACTGCCCAGCTGACCGAGGCTCCCCCAAATCACCCAGTACCAGAGCAAGGTCAGGCACTTGCCTCTCCCTGCCCCTGGCTTGAGTTCACTGCAACAGGACCTGCTTTGGAAAAGCAGCTTGTTCCTAAGAGAATATAATAATCGTGGGACTGCAGCCGTGAGATCCACCATTCACAGATCTAAAGGGAGGAAGGGATAAAAGTTTCCTTTTTCTGGGGATTTTCACTTCTCCAGCCCTCCTTCCCTGCAGGTCAGCCTGTCAGTCATCCAACTCTCCCACTGCAATTCCCAAGAAGCAAAATTTCAAACAAAGGGGATGCTCGGGCAGCCTAACTCCAGGGCTGGCGACCTTCTGCCACAGCCCAGTGCTCAGCAGGGCATAATGGGGTGGGGGAACCGGTAATGGGGTGCCCTGGTCATGGCACCGTGGGGAGGAAACCATGGGTGCCCCAGGTCGCCCCTCTTTGGCAGCACAAATAGTGAGAAAGAGGAAAGAAGTGCAATGGTCTCTAAAGAGGTAGAGCCCATAGAAGAAATCTCATTTAAACTATTACAGAGGCGCTGCCGTGACTCCAAGCCCAGTTAGTACTTCACCTTGGGAATTAAACCATTTCATTATTCATGGAGAGGGCTCTGCCTCTCCGTCAACTGCACGCCATCGGTGGAGAGCTCAAATGGAGCTGAGATTCGCAATTAAGTCTGTTACTTTGTTTCTAAGTTAAAGTTAATTGAAAATGTCCCTTAAAGATAAGGCTCACTCCAGCAAGTTTCTTGATTTGCATCCTGTCAGCAGGTTATTGCCCTGATCTGCAACCCACAGAAAAAAATGAAAAAGCTAGCAGACAGTGGAGGTTTTGAAAAAGGGGAGAAAAGCATGTGGAGGAGGAACCCATGGTCCTGTCCTATATGGAGGTGGTCCTACAGCACACCTTGTACAACTGTTTTGGCTGCTTCACAGACAACCTCAATTCAGAGGAGACAAGATGTGAAGATCTAGATTTACCCCTCTCACTTAAAATTTTATTCTAATCTCTCTCATTTAACTGGTCTATTAGGAGCATAGAGACTGCTTTTCAGGAATCACCCCATGAAAGGCAGACGCAGACTTGTTTTTTCAGTATCTCTTTATACTGAGTATATTTCCTCATAGCTTTTCCAATCTATGCTCCATAGAGGTAGAGTTAGCACCTTTCCTTAGTAGGGTGTTTTGGTTTTGGTTTTTTCTTTCTCTTTCATAACTACCTCAAAGCAGGCTGACTTGGTTTCTAAAGTCCCAGATTCCTCTGCTTTCCAAAATCTGCTGAAAAGTCTCGTGGTTAAGTGGAGGCAGCTGTTTGGGTTATTTTCTTTCACCCATGTGAATGTTCACAGCATCATAATTCGTTTTACAGAAAAACCAGAGCAATCACAAATGTGTACAAGAGCTACAAATAGAAGTACATTTCTGCTTTCTTATAACTTTCTCTTTCTTCGCTGTTCATGACTAAATAAGACTGATGTTGAATATGTGGTCCAAAATCAGTGGCTGAAATCCCCATCTGGAGTAAAATAAAGAATCTGGCTCTCTAGCCCTGGCTTTTCTGGCTAGATATGAACCAGATCTAATGAAGGCAGCACTGCTCACCCAGGCCTGCAGACAGCCTGGACGCACAGCTCACAGGAAAGTTGAATGCCTTATTCATTTCAGCTCTGAAGCCTAAAGATGATATTTTAAGGAAGAATTTTACAGATCATCATCATTAGTTTGATACATTGCCAAATGAAAGTAACTATTTGTCAGCTGATGTAGGGAAATATGATAAAGTGCTGAATGCACTGGAAGATCCCACCTTTACATGTCAACCCTGGAGCAAAGCCGATTGTCCTGCATGCGCAGAGTATTGCTGTAACGTAAATGTGCATCCTTCCATTTGGAAGCAAAAGTGTTTATTTTTGGGTGCCTTCACTACTTCTTCTCTTAATATCCTACTGAGCACCCCAAGCATGGGCGACTGTCACTATTTCACCAGATAAGACAGTTCCTGTGAAGGCACAGAATTACATTTCCTCCCCCCACCCCCGCCATCTCCTGCATTAACAGGTGGTGAATTAAGCTAGCTTCTCTCATATGTTTTGCATCAGTTTGCATCATCTACTACAAAGCTCTTACAAATGAATCTGTCAAGCCTAGCTGGCACCTTTCAGGATAAATGATGCAAATCGGGGGCTGTGTGAGGCAGCCTGTGCCCACAGCACCATCCATGAGTGCCTTCAGCCTGAGGAATGTTTTTGCAAACATCTGTTGTAGTTTGAGGAGAGATGGCAGAAGGGGGAGGGGAAAATCCCCAATAATAGATGTTCTTGAAGTTTTTGGAAGCTCAGTGAGAGAGAGGAAGCAGGGTGGGGAAAGTCAATGAGAGAGAGAGGGAGAATATTTTGCCTGGTAGTCACTCAACACTCGAGCCAGGTGATTATTAATTATCTCTACACATTGACACAATTTGCTAGTTTTCTGGGTAGGTGGGTCCTGTGCTTAGTCATCTTGGCATTTTTAAAGACGAATGAAGAATTACCTGGGATGTAGAGCCAGGAGTGAGAAAGATAAATAACACCAAGAAGCTGATCGCTGCCCGTCTGTCATAAAATTTCATTAGTTTTGACAGCCTGTACATAAGCAATGAATGATTCTAACTACACTTCCTCTCCGTCTGCTTCCATATTTCACTCATATTACTTAGCTTGGAGAAAGAGCTGGCTGGACAAGCCTCGAGGATGAAAGGAGGGGCTGGACCATTCACAGGATCAAAATGATACCTGGAACAGGAATATCAAAGGGTTAAGTTCATTAGAGTTGCTTTGCCAAGAGCATTTTTCATGAGCACAACTGGAAAAGATAGACATTGACCTGTGCAGGTATCAAAGAGGATGGCTTTCCTTGCAGTCCTGCAGGAGAGTAAAAAGGAGCTGAGAAGACTTTATCATCTCAAAGCCAGATCTTTTACTAGGGTAACACTTTCTCCAGTTTGAAAATATTGGGAAAATAAAGTCAGAGAGAAGGTGGTCAGGATCCCAACCATACCCAGGTTTCATGGTGTTGTGTTTCTATCTCCTTGGTCCATACAAGAGCAGCTGTTCTAAAGCCCTGACCTGTATCATCCACATTTCAGCTGGAAACTAACAGTGGAGACCTCAAGACTTTACTGAAATATCCATCAGCTCCTGTCACAGGCTATCAGAACTGTTCTTCATTTTTGGGCATGTAGGTGGAGAGGGTTCTCCTACCTGCAGCTGTACCTTACAGCCAATGCTGCTCCTTTCATCTTCTAAGTCCTAAGTAATGAAAATAAATATTATGAAGTCTGTAACAATGACATGGAATGGGATGTTTTGATCATATTAATTGCTCAGGCTGTTGCAATACAGGATCACAAATCAATGTTTCCCCAGTGGCTGGCTCAGCCTCCCTGTGCACGTTTAAACAGATGTGACCTTGATGAGCAGAGATACCGGGGGCTTAAGGCAAGGTTGCAAGACAAATGAATGTGCTCTGGCAGATTTACGAGAAGTTATTCCTTGGTGTAGAAAAGTCTATCTTCCTTCACCTAACTGCTCCTCCAAAAGTGACTTTTCCCATGTACAAAACATGAGCAATCTACAGAACTAGTGACAATGTCAAGAGGTCTTCAGGGAAAAATGTTTCCATGGGGCTGGAGAAGAGAGGCAGCAAAGTGAAAACAGAGGTGTGATTCATTCAGAACAAGGCATCCTCATTCATTTATAGTGATTTGCTCTCCCCATAAAGGATATCCTGCTTGGACAATGTGCGTACTTTCTTTTAATCTGTTCCTGCATCAGAAGAGATCTTGGATCTCTTCCTGTGAAACTGAGACTCTTTCATTTAGCGTCACCTTCCATCACGCCAAGAAAACCCACAGCAGCTGGTAGGGTTGAAAGGGGTGTCTGTAAACACATGTTTACTGAAACTACTGGTAAACCAGCCACTGAGTCATCACCTCCCACAGCTGTATGTTTCAATTCTTCCTAGTCTCAGGCAATAACATCAGCCTTTCCCTAGTTCCTGATGAAATGAGGGACTAGAAGCCCAAATACAGTGTGTATGTGTGAGGGAGAGCAAGATGGAGAAGGAGGTCTGCTTGGGGCTGGGAAAAAAATGCTTTGCCTCTTTAACCTTCTGAAAACAAAGAGCTGAAGTAAATCAGCAAATACTAATGACAGATAGCCCTAAGAACAATGGGCTTGTTAACATATTTTAAAACTCTAATTAGCTTCACTGCTACTGACATATGGGATGTCCAGGAACCCATCTGGTCCCAAGGGTCTAGAGATAGCCTCATTGACTTATGAAGGTCCAAGTGCTGAAGAGGTGTTCTTCTGCTATGTCCACACTGGAGTCCTTGCCTCTGGGAGCCTCTTACAGCTGCATCTCACAACTTCAGAGCCCATCTTCTGGATTCCAACCTGGGATGACTTTGGTACATCCTCCTAAAGGTCAGTATTGATGTGGTCTCATAAACATTAAGGGATCATTATAATCATCCAGTCTCATATTCCTAGGCTATAGGACTTCTCTGGACTCATTCCTGTTTGAACCACAGCATGGAAAAGCATCTCATCCTGATCTCAAAACTTCCAGTGATGGAAAAATCTACAATAACCTTTGCATATTCTTCCAGTGATTAATTATGGTCACTGCTGGAAATAAATAAATAAATAAATGTATCTTTTTTTAGTCTACATTTGTTTAGCTTCAGTTTTCAGGTCATCCGAGGAGACCATCTATAAATGCATTCTGTTGACTGTGGTTGAGTAGACTTTCCACTGCCACCAGAATGGAGAGGTTGAAATGAATCTTATTGGTCAGGTAATCTTCACTTGAGAGGCCTAATTAACCTGACAGATGGGGTTATAAAAGGTTAAATCTCTGTAGGAGGAGGTAGTCCTTCTGGTATCAGAAGTGGGGATTTCCTGGCTTGCGGGACTCTGACACACAGCTTTGGCTGGAGGGCGGCTGAAGTGCGGCTATCATGAAACAAGGGGTGAGAATTAGCCATGCCAGTGAAGTGATGTAGTGAGGTCTTTTGCTAATGTGCTGCCTGTTAGGACAGAGAGAAGCGGAGGAGACTCGGCTGGGATTCAGCAAATGGGACAGCCTTTCCCAGGGTGGCTGTGCTCCTAATATGTGGTGAGTCCTGCCTGCAGCTGCTGAACTGCCTGGCAGGGGTAGGAAGGTGATAATATCTCAGCACTTGAAAGCAGGGTACCTATGGCCAAGAGGTGCTGAAGGACTTGCTCTGCTCCCTGTCCCAGCTGAGCCCTCCCACCGACACTGAGGGCTTCAGGCAGCAGCAGAGAGGGATGCAAGGGCATGGGGAGGGTCCAGGCTGTGGTCAGGACGTTCAAATTCATCACACAGATGTGGAAAGCTCCCAAGGCTTGTAGACTGGAAATAAGACCGCAAAGAGCTGCACTGACCTTACAAGGCAGGGTAGGAGAACCAGTCTCCCAGTGTGCACAGTTCTTGTAGACTCTCAGTGCAAAGCCATGGTACCTGAGCACTTGCCCATGCTGCGCTGACCCCAGCCTCTCTCTGCCAAGGCGGAGTAACAAAGGCAAGAGCAGAAAAAGGACTTCTTTCACTTCATCTTCAGTGCAAAACAGCCCTGGGTCTTATGAAAATGCAAGCATGAATTCTGCCTGAGATGGCTGCATCCAGGTGTTTCACAGCTGCAACTGGAGGGAAGATCTCCCTAATCACTTCTGTAGTTTGTTGACATTCATGTTGCCACTGTAAGAAGCAATATCCCTTCTAAATCCTTGTTCTTCCAAGTCTTTACTGTAGTATCTTTGGCTGATGTTAATTCACCCCACCCTTGGGCACTTCATTGCCTTGATCTTGTGGATGACTTCCCCATGAGCTAACTGTTCCATCCTTAGCCAGTGTAAGAAACAGCATGACTGACTTCTACAGCAAGCAGCCCAGCAAAGTCAAAACAGGGTAGCACCTCAGGTAGGGTAATTTAATGAATTCACCATATTTGAAAATATCCCTATTTAACAACTTTTTTGCTCGTGAAGCATACTTACTTCCCAACAGGCTGCAAGTTCATCAAGAGGGGGTACTTGCTTCTAGAGACAGTCCTTCCTTATGATTACCATGCCCTGGATTTGTGAAAGTTTGATTATCAAAACAATCATTTGTCCAGTGTTGAAAAGCTGCGAGGAAAGAAAGAAAAGTCGATATGTTTGACCTCACTTCTGGGAGAGAAACTCCTGGGAGTCGTTACAAGTCAACTGTGGAAGAATCAACACACTGATTTTAATGGATGAGTCTGAAACAAATTCTTTCCAAGAGCCAACATTCTTCTGTCTGTCAACGTGCACCTGAATGAGCAGAGAATGGAGGTCGTCTTCTACAGCAAAAGTCCTTTGCTTCCTTGGGTAGCAAAGAGGAGAGCAGGGGGATAAGTGGAAAATAATTCATCAGACATGAAGGGAAGCGAAGTTTGTCAGGATTTCCTCACTGTTGCAAAAGCAGCAGCAATATATTCAAATGTGGTCAAATGTGACACACTCATTTTTCTCACTTAGGTCGTGGTTCTGGAAAACGTCTTGGAAAAGCACTTCAGTATGTGCTGATGCTTAAACCTGGGTGTGAACCCCATGAAGACTAGTGAAACTCAAGCACGTGCTTACAGATAAGCATGTATACACTCAAGTGCTGTCCTGATTAGGGTGTATGTTTAAGTGGCTCCTTGAGCTGGAGCCTCTGGCTTTGAACAGGCGCTCCTATTCTTTGTGTGTTATGCAGAAAGAACTAACTAAATACTCGCTTGTTTTCTATAGCGCTGACCAGAACCACCTCAAGCGCCAGGGCAGCAGACATAAGCAGGAAAATTGACTCTGATCATCCCTGGGGTCATTTAACTAAAACACACATTTCAGTTGAGCCAAGTGTTCACCTACGCTTTTCAACTCCCATGGTGTCAAAACAATTAGCAGATCACAGCAGCACCAATTCACTGGTGCTCCAATAAAAGCATCTGGCCAACACATGGAAATTTAACACGAGTACCAAATAAGCTCCTCCACTCACTGTCCGCTGCCTGCAGGACAATAGTCTGGATAATTCTTATAGCACTGGACAGGTTATGCAATTCAGCTTAAACTTTTGAAAAGCGATCACTGCAGAATCCCAAATATGTACTGATGTCGTTCAAACTGGAAGCTGGTAAGTGGCACATAAATCCACTTTCAATGGATTACCTCTGTTAGAATTGATTAACAAGTCGGTTTTCTTCTAAATCCAAGACCTTCTGTCCATTTGCTATTAGTTGCACCTTTATCCCACCTTGGCAATTCCAGTAAATATAATTTGATGCTAAAGAAATTAGCACTTTCAGGCTGGTGGATGAAATTGTGGCTGTCAGATTGGAAATACATAACAACATGATAACTAGCCTGATCATTTAAAAGGCTCAGGCTGGGAAGCAGTCAGCCTGTGCGTATGAAAGTTAGCTTTGGGACACATTTATGCATCTGACATTCTCACATGAAAACAGAAAAAGAATGGGGGTGTGGATGATGCTAAGTGTGCTTTTAGGCTCCTTCCTTAGGGAGGATTACAAAACCCTACAGTAGGGATGATCAGTGTGGCTCTCGTTAACCTGCTTGTCCCCGTTAGGGGAACTGCAATGGGTTTATCTGAGAGATGCAAGGGACCCAGTGCTGCTACACAAGAGAGTGGCTCCAGAGTTTCCTGTGTTTCCATCAAAAAGTATCAGACTGAGTAAATGGCAGTAACCAATGCACTATGTGGGTGGTTCTGGAAATACCCTTTCTTCATAACGAAAAGAAAAAGGTATCTCATCTACCTACTCTGGCATATTGTGCATTTCTTCTGATGCTTGAATGATTTACTAACACGGGTGGAGTGAGCCACTGTGTGCACACCTTGCATCAGCTGCTGGGTGACTTCACTTTGTTGCTCCAATCTCTAAAGGGGATGAAAGACTGCAAGTGACTGCCCGCACCTCCTGCCAAGCACTCTATGAAAAAGGCTGACCAGATAGAAGATCTTGTGAAACATATCCTAAAAAGCTGAGCTGCAAATACTTGCCCAGCAAGAATAGGACACAGATGGATTGTCAGTTGATTATAAAAGTCACATTCAGTCAGAAACAGAGTTCATTAATCAAACGCATTTTTCACATAGCTTTGGATCTGGCTGAAAATGTTCCTCCTTATTTTATTATATGGCATTTATTAACACAGCTATTAGCTATGTTAATGCAACCTCAGTGGTATTTTCATAGACTCCTAACAGACACTTCTTGTGTATACCACATAGCAAATGTGACCAGAAGGAATCTGACACAACCAACCCCTCCTTTGCAATCTATGTGGGATCCAAAACAAACCTTTGGTGCTCCCAGCATTGCTGCCCAAGGAACCAGGCATCCTACAAATAAATACTGAATTGCAAATCTGTGGCAAGTTGAGAATAAATCTGCTTCACCTGAAGTGGAAGAGAAAGCAGAGTTCAAGGCTGCTACTGAATTGGTGGCCAAATGCCAATACCGTTCGCTTCAGGGCAGTATAAAATGATTCATCTGACAGGCTGACCCACTAGGCTAGGAAAATAAGGCCATATAACTCTCTCCTCTAAGTCCCACTGCAGCAGTCCTATGCCCTTCTGAATGGCATCCATCTCCCTCCACGGGCTGTTTGCTCATGCAGAGCCAGTGCAGGACCTCAGCCATGCTTCCAAAATGCTGTAACTATCCAATGTGGTTGGTAGATTGTATTTCCACACCTCTTTTCTGCATATCTGCTACAGCTTATTCATTTGCAGTCTGCGAGCTTCCTTGCTCACCTTTAGCATTTACATATTTTGCTTCATTCAAATGCTTTTCAGTCTGCTTTGTTGGTTTTTTTTCCTTTGCTTTCTCCTTTTCCTGTGCGTGTGCAGTAGTACACCTTGCCTAGCCCCATGGCAATAGCATGCCCTTTAGCTGCAGCTCACAAACAGCAAATGAATTAGGTCATAAAACGTGCGTGGGGAGGAAATTCATTCCAAGATTGCATGCTAAAACATTGCAGATCCAGATTTTTTTTTTAAAAGCCACACATGAAGCACTGGAGTGCCATCTTTGCAGGCAATTGCTTGTTTTCCCCTCTGTTGTCCTTGTGATAGAACATCTGTTGTCTTATCACTAACTGTCCTCCCATGGCTTTGGCATCTCTCAAGAGGATCCTGCATTGTGCTGATGTACCAGTCTCTGGTATTCTCTGTGAAGTAATTTGCCCCATATCAGCCATGAGGTGCCCACAGCCACAGGCATGTGGCCAGAAACAGGACCGGAATCATTTATAGGACCAGGAAACATTTCTTTACTGAGAAGGTGGTCAAACACTGCAACAGGCTTCCTCGAGAGGTGGCTGATGCCCCAAGCCTGTCAGTGTTTAAGAGGCATCTGGACAATGCCCTTAATAATATGCTTTAACTTTTGGTCAGCCTCAGAGTGTTCAGGCAGTTGGACTAGATGATTCTTGTAGGTCCCTTCCCACTGAAAATACAATATTCTATTCTATTCTATTCTACCCCATCCAATCCCATCCCATTCCCCATTTCTCATTTCCTCACCCCCAAATCATCCTTTCTGCTTGTGCAGCAGTGCCAGACACGAGTCCCAGTGCTGTGTTATCCTGGCAGCAGGGTGTTAGTTTGGTCCCTCATGGAACTTTTCAACTGGTTTTTAGTTTTCCCTCTGAGCTACTTGCTTTGAAGTCTGCTGTTGCCTTAATCAAGTAGTTAATTCTTCCAGTGCCTTTGCCACAAAATACCTTAAGCTGCTTCCGAATATAAAATGGAGGGTGCATTAAGGGATAAACAGGACCCAGCCCCACTTTTCAGAGAAACTGGTGCCCACAGGCGAGTGAAGCAGCACCGTGCAGTGTCCTGATGCTCTTGCAGCTGCAGCTCCATGGTGGTACATCATCGTCGGTCCCTGCAAGACAGGCATCGGGATGGTTGGGCACAAATCTCTCCTGAGCCTTCCGGGAGCTGTACTTGAACAAGGACCTTGTCTGCCTTCCCTTGCTCTCCCATCCTGGGCCCTCACACCATTGCTGAAGCCCCATCGCACCCCACTGATGTCAAGATGTTCCTCTTCAGTCCCCAGGACCTGCTGTGCTGATTTTATCATTTTACCTCTGAAATACCCTCCACATTTTGACACCCTCACTCTACACTACAACTCCCTTCTGCTTCCACATCTGCCTTTAACGCTAAAGGTTTTGCTGTTTATTTTTTGCGGGCACCAGGTCAGATTTATCCCTAACAGAAGGCAACTGTTCCCGATCTGTCCTTCGGGCTCCTCTGTAGCCTGCCTGTCTTCAGGGCTTTACCTTGCTGTTTTCCGGACGTGCAAACGTTACTATGTTGGGTCAGACTAGAATCTGTCTAGCCCAACGTCGTGTCTGGCACTGGAGGCTTCAGAGTCACAAGAAACCCCAAATCTACATTTATAGGCTAGCAGCCCCCCTCTTCCCAAGTCTCACCGGCAATGAGAACACGTTTGGCGGCTGTGTCCCGCTGCATGGCTATTTTTGCTCTGCAGTTCGCACTGGAACTAGTTCAATTTTAAATTCTAATCCTTAGATACTAAGGATGCAGTAGTTCTCTTTGAAAAGATTTACTACTAATCTCTCCGGTGTCTGTGACAAAGGACAGTTTCTCAGCATTACCTCAAATGTTAAAATATTAATGAGGAGAGAGTTTGGTAGCTGGCAAAGGCTGTCTTCGCTAGCACTGGAGATGGACTTAATGATCTCTGTGCCTTTGCTACTGCAAAATGAACATCTTACACAGGAGAGATTAGACAGACCTGACACCTTTAATAAAATATGGCCTGTATTTCTACAGATGTATTTAAAGTCATTTAAATCCTTTAATGTTTTATGAAATAGCAAAGCTTTGTGTGAATCTATTTAGAATAGTCTTTAAGCGCTGCGGTAGGTTTTATTTCGACCCAGCTCCCATTTGTAATGTGCTCACTCCTTATATCATGTTTATATATATATAATTTTTTTCCACCCAGATGACTTTTTGAAATTAATAAAATGCTCATAAAAGCTGCATGGTTGATAGCACTATAGACGATAGCCAAGAGTTTCAAAAAGAGCTGCCTATGAGAATCTTAAATCTCCACTTATGGGTGAAACAAGCAGCCTGATTTTCCTCTATGCTCAGCACCAGTGATCCCACTGAGCCCCATCCATGCCAGGGTATCACCTTGAACTAGGACACTGTCACCGCGGGCACAGGCGTCTTTGGAGACTGGCCACTACCAGGCAGCATTTGGTGGCCACTCAGACTGAGTCAGTACCTGAAATGATACCTAGGAGATACTGGGGGCCTTATCTGAATATCTGTCTTTGTATTGCCTTCACTTGATTTGGGATGAGGACAAAGCTGCTGTTATTTAAAACTCTGAACACTCTCTGTTTGTTCCAGTGTTCAAAGGGGGAAGGCAAGGCAAACTCCCCCTTTCCTTCCAGCACCTCCCTGGCTTACCCTAGAGCCGGGACTGCCGCTTCATGCTTTTGATGGTACTGTATTTCTACTGTTTCTGCTACAGCCTAAGATCCTGGTAAGGTGGATCCCTGCCCCTTGGGGAATGCTGGCAATCTGTTCTTGAACAAAATACGAGAATTTCAGCTGTTCACGCAGAAATTATGGCTCTAAGAAGTCCCAACATGCAAAAACAGGCCTGGAGCAGAGACACTGCTGAGAGCAGCAGGCTGCTGAAGGCAGCAGAGGAGCCCTCCTTGCTGCAGTCATGACTGGCTCCGAGTTGGCCACCTCTTCCTCCCCGGGTCACCCATCATCGTCAGGCTGCGGCAGGAAAGCTGAGAGAGCGTCTGCAAGAACGGTGCTCACCTGAGCTCACTGAGCTTGCCACAGAGAGGCAACAGCTTTTTAATTCAAGGGTTTTCCTCATTGCTGCCTGTGACATGGTCCTGGTACAGTTTTCAACAACAGAAGTGGAAAGCCCTGTGCTTTAGGGCAGGGAATGGAAAGGAAGGGGAGGCATTTCCCTAGCAGGGGGCTGAGAGGAGAGGTGAGTGACCGCCTCGCCCAGGAGACGGCTCTACCACTCACTCGAGGAGGCAGGTCCAGTTGTCCCTGCAGTGCTGAGCAGCCCTGCACAGTCACCCCTTCGGCTCAGCTCCCTGGTCTGGCCTCAGGTGACAAACCACTGACCATGCAGCTCTGCTGTGTATCGCCAGGGCTGCCTCTCCTCAGCTCCAAATCACAGCCTTCCTCTCACCCTCTGCCCACACAGGTGGGAAATACGGGGCCAGGTGGAGATCAGTGAATAACTGATCTTTTTTTAGTTCACTGGTAGTTCTGGAAAAAAACCAAAAACACCCAAAACCCTACAAAAGCTGTGTGGCTTCAACTGTGTTCCCAGAACTCAAACATTTCTGCTTGGAAAAGGAATTTCATGTGCCCTAAAACCTATGTAAAGGACATTTCCCTGCAGCAGATTAGGAACGTGGGAGATCAAGCTCAGTTCCCACGACTGCCTGATTACGATTTGAACTGTCTTCTCCCATAAAAGGGCTCCAACAAGAAGACCATTAATGCATGCTCAGGCAAGCTTTCATCCCATCAGTGGGACCAGTACCACTTATTGCGAAGTATTTATCTAGTCACTGAGACAAGGGTCAAAAGGATGTGACTGACCCTGCAGCCTGCTAGGTAGGGAGTGCCCTAGGAGAGGAATTATGTGGTGCAGATCCCTCTGGCACACAGGACACCTGAGCTGGGGCTGCCCACATCCCTTGTGAGGAGTCTAAACCCTTGAGATGTTGGTAAACCAACTCTCTGTTTCCCACACTCCTTTGAAGCTAGATTTGCATTTCATTTGCTTTTGTTACAGTACCTAAAACTAGCCTTATTTTTTTCCTAGAGAGAGCTGAACAGAGCACTGCACAGCCACATGTTTTTGGTGGATTGGCTCAGAAGAGCAAGCTCTAAACTCAGGCTTTGGTTACCTCCAGCCAAGAGCTGGGTTTTGAGTCCTAAGAGCCAGAGCTGTGCCTGCCTGTAGCCGTATGGGCACATGGAGTGCCAGGCTCTGATGCTAGAAAGAAGTTGAGGTCCCCCTTGCAAACAGGCATGCAAATGGGTCAAGCCTTCAGAATTTTCCCCAAAAAGCACATGACATCTGATCTGCAACCACGGATGACTTTAATAAAAAGAGCAGCTCCTGCCAGTAATGCCACTCTTGTTTCTATGTATATTGCAACATATTAGGATAAAAATAAATACATATATATTTGCAGCTGGGCTTATAGAGAGCTGCTTTATGTAGGCACAGTCTCTTCGTTGGCCTCAGTCTTCCAGGCCAGTTATGGCACAGTGAGTGTGTTGTAAACACCAGTGGAGTGGGTTAGCAGCTCTCCCCATAAAACCAGCTCAAAGACTTTCACTGTTGCTGTGCATTTAATTTCCCCATTCAGAGGCTGGTGAGAGCGAAGGCAACCTGCATATGGAAACTTTTAATTAAACTACTAATATAGAGTCGAGTCATTTCTGGTGGAGTTTAAGTAGTCTGTGGGAGAAGTGCTGAGTTGTGGGAGAGGAAGGCAGCGTTTGTCTCCAGCCTGGAATTTGTCCATTCATCAAACAGTCGTCCCAGGAGTTGAAGCTGATCCAATTGCATGTCAACAACATTGGCCATGCCTCATTAGAAATCAGTTGTAAAAAGTTTTTTAAAAGAGCATTAATTCATCTTGTTTCTTTTTTCCCCTTTGCTGTGGATTTTCATCACCCGTAGTGAGAATTTTAAGGGAAATTGTTTCTGGGGCAGACAATTTCTTTTTTCTCTACCTCTGGTAGACATTCAGGCCAGTCTTTTTAAAAATGAGCATCTAAAGTCAGGCTTCCAAACCCACAGCCTGATTTGCAAGTTGAACAACAAAAGGACACCAAAGGAGCTTGGCTAGGCCAAATATCACACACTTCCCAAGGTGCATCGCCATAAACTCTCAAGTCCCCTGTTTTCATAGCTGCAGCCCAGCCTTGATAATGCAATAAACCACCAATAAATGGCTCCGTCTAGATTTCCCAAATTTTCTTTGTGACACTGTGCTGTAGAGAGAGCGTATGAGGTTACCACTCAGAGATGGTGATGGTTTACTTTATCTTCCTTGTGCAGATATAAATGGATGCACTACCCATAAGGCACAACAGGCTGTGTTTGCAGGGCAGTCTTTCATATACCTTCTCACCTCTGTGCAAATGACTATTATGGACTTCATGCTAGTGTCTTTTCCCCACTGAAGCTCTACTGATGTCAGAAAAAGGGTCTTCTAATTTACACTGTGGATATCAGACCCAGCCCAAATTCACTGGCATTTATACCCCTATTATTCAATATTCATTATTCAATATTATTCATATTCATCCAAGGGGAAATGAATCTTCCTTGTATACAAGGAGGTCAGAGAACCACATACTCCCCTTGCCAGGTCAAGGGGCTGTGAGAGCCTGGAGGTGCCAGTGAGCAGCAGTTGTCTCTCCCAGCACTTCCCAAGGCTTCTGAATTTATATTTCTTTCATACTGAGATGAAATGGAAGCTTTCCTAATGCCTTGTATGGAAGTGGAAGCTGTCCTCATCCCAGCCTGCTCTGGAGTGGGGAGAGCAGGGACCAGTCCTCTCTGCCGTACAGCAGGGAAGTTTTCCAGCCAGGAGGCTGGACCCTTTATCTATCTCCCCATAGAAACAACAGCAGAAAAAGCCCTCTTTCACAAACACGTGGAAAAAATAAAATGTCATCAACAACATACCTTCTCCCAGTCCTGGCTCTGGGCCGTAGGCATTCACCCGGGGACATGCCCTGTCAGACCGTGACCACTGCCGAGCCACTTCCCTACAGCTGGGAGGTACTAAACCATTATTTACCATTCCTTGTTCCTGTTTATATTTAAAAACCTGATGGTATTATTTTTTTAAAATTAATATTTGCTGGTCCTTAAAGAAAATATTTAAGTTTCTATAGCAAGTGTGTGCTCCTAACACACCCAGCCCATCTGGTCACACACCAACATGTTTGAACCCATTTTTACTCAGCTAAGAAACAACCTTCTGTTCCTTCTGGAGCAGGTATTAATATTCTCCAGCTCTGGCTTACAGCTTATCTTTGCTCAGCAAGGAGTAACTCAGTGACTATCAGTTTGCTACTGGGATTTCTGAGCAAGACATGGGACACCTTGGCCTAATAGAAGGTCATCGCACTGAAATGCAATTTGATTAGGAAGGGACGAAATAATTCAGCAGGATGGGGAGTGGATCCAAAAGAAAAATCTAAAACTTAAGCAAATTGAAGCCTTCCTGGCATTTCTGAAATTCACAAAGCAGAAACGATGGGCTGGATCTGCCACAAGAGCTGGGGCCAGCAGAGGTGGAGTGGAGGCAGCTCTTGCTGTGCCGTACCTGCGCGTAGGCAGGAGTGCTCTGCCAGTCCCTCTGTGACCCAGGACAACTCACCTAAGGAGGATTAACAAAAGCAACATTGTGAACTGGGCTCTGCGTGAAAGCTCAGCCATTAGAGATGATTTTGAACTCCCCCGCAAATATCTTTGTGCTTTATTTCCTTGGTATAATGGGAAAAAGATATTTCCCTTCTGGCTCATCTATAGTGTGTAAATGCTTTGGGACAAGGACT
>VZTV01082665.1:0-14783 GCA_013400875.1 Anhinga rufa | reverse complement strand
TTGAGTGCGCAAGCACTCCAACTGCTACCAGCCCAGCAGCTGGAGAGCTTCAGGAGACAGCACAGGAAAACAGAGGAAGGCAAAAGATGGGTGGTTGCCTTCTTCATTCTTGTGTCAAAATCTTCAACTACCACATTACACCACAGATAAGTTCTTTGTTCAAAACTCCTAATAGTCTGTAATCCATGGGCTAGGGCAGTCAGGTTGAAGACTGTGGCAGAGCTAAGGATGTCTCCAAATCACTAGTTCACATTAAAACTGCAACACCTTAATTTTTGCTAGAATTTTACCTTGGGTTAACAGTGTAAAACACCCTCGTTTTCCTCAAAAAGTAAGGCTGTGAGGAAAAGTACTCTCATTTAAGCTGTTCACAGTGATTATTCAGGGAGAGAAATGCTTAGAAAGGGAGAACTAGAAAACAGCTGGTCCTTTTACTCTAAGACATGGAAACAAAACTACTGCAGCCATGGCTGAGGAAGCAATACTAGAGAGGAGTGATCCTACCTTCTTTTGTGTGTACCTCCCAGCCAAGTACCTTATTGTTATGCCAGGATGGTTGGCCATAGATCCAGTCCCCTGCGCTCTTCACAGCTTTCTGCATCTCCACTGCCTAGGGACAGAACAGTCCCTGCTTTCACCAGAGAACAGAGCCTGCAAGTCTCTGTGCATAAATAGGACAAGGGAGAGCTCACTTGTTTACTGCAGGCTAACAGGAGAATCAGGCTGATGCTGGCCCTACTTTNCCCTACTTTCACCGGCTGCCTTACGTGTATAAATAGTCAAGCCCTCAGAAGATGCCCATTATTGCTGAGTCTGGAGAGCAGCTAATTTTAGTCAGTAGCAGAGCTTTTAAAACAGAAATTCTTCATTAGCCAACCCTTCATTGCTGGAAGATAACATCTCTTTCACCTGAAAGACAGACTTACATAGTTCTGTCTTTCTGGTAATGCTAATGAGCTAATCCCACTGCTCCGGGGATAGTTCACTCAGATCCCTCTAGCTGGCTTGCTGTAAGCTGTCAACTGCTGGCTGCACCATAACTCCCTACTACTGAGTTAAATCCTCCAGGGTAGCACATTCTCTATGCACTATGCTTCCTCTATTTGCTTCACCTCTCCTCAGATCTTAAGTTTATTCTCTAAACTTAGACCCACCACAGATCAGGCCATGAAGTGTCAGAGATCTCCTTAAATATGAATTCTTTCTCTTCCTCCCACATAACCCTCACCTGCCATCACCTCCCTGAATATAGTTACCTTCACTCTGTCTTCTCAATCCTTTACTCACACTTCGGTCTTTTACAGGCTCAGTAAGATGCAGATCTACTTTGATATGTGGGTCCTGAGTCGCTATTGTCTCTGAGTGACTCCAGATCAGACACGTTCAGTTCATAAGTGGGGTGGTGGGATGAGATCCAAACTCAGCAAAGTTTCTACCAGCTCAAGAGTTTGGCTGCTATCCTGCCTTCCTCAAAAGGTTCTGCAGGATGAAGTGTGCATTTCGAACAGCTCCCTGCAGAAGAAGTACAGCTGTTCTCTAACCTTGTCCACAGGACTAGCAGGGCCAAAATCCAATCCAAACTGAGTGCATCACTAAAGCTGTTGGATCAGATTTCCATAGGCACAGGAAACAGATCTAGTGCAAATAACTGTCATGCATTTACCGAAGTCCTCATGCTTTCAATTCACAGAACTGTTTCACCCAGTGATTCTCTCACCCTGAGACTAGTTCCTAATCCCATCCATCTTCCCACCCTTTTAATAATGTTACCAAAACCTTTGCTGATATTAAGAGCTGTCTACAGATAAAGTCCCCTCTGGCTTCCACATCTGGTACCTACC
This sequence comes from Anhinga rufa, assembly GCA_013400875.1. Lineage (NCBI taxonomy): Eukaryota > Metazoa > Chordata > Aves > Suliformes > Anhingidae > Anhinga > Anhinga rufa. The sequence goes on along the minus strand of VZTV01082665.1, from coordinate 12,942 downwards.
TCTTCCTCAGCCTGCTCCTTTCTCTCATCTTCCTTATCTCCTGTGTGTCATCTTCCATCAGTGGAGGTTACTGTTTTAGTGGTAGCGCCTGCTAAACTGCCTTCCAAGTCATTGAGTAAAGCTGTAAGAGAGCAGCAATGTACAAAGTTTTCATGGATCTTCATGTGAAAACTTAGCTCTTTTTTCTTTTGAGTAATGTGAAGACTTGGACATTGCATTTTTGCAATGCTAGGGGGTCGGTGGGCTATTCTGAACATGAGATCATGATCTCATGAGATGCGAGTTCTTCATATTGCTAAAATAAAACTGAAAACAGTTTTCCAAGGCACTGAGAAGTAACCAAATCAGACGGAAACAAGAACTGCACAAGACTCTCAGGGCAGACAGAGACAAGTGGCTTGTAGGTTCTGTGGTGTGCAACAATGTGCAAGGACTGTTTTGGGCTCAATGGTAAGGACATGATTCATGAAATGAGATTCCCTTGGGCATAAAAGAAGGACAATACAGACTGATACAAAGCTATAGAGAGCTCCAGAGGCATATGAACACTAAAACATCAGGCAATGATATGACTGGCAAGATTGAAGTTATCAGCTGTGAACAAATGAAAAGAAAAGCAAAGGGGTAAAAATAAATAAAAGATAATGCAAGATGTTCAGACAAATAATAATAAAAAATTCAAGTCCAGAAGGTACAGGGGGTGCTATGAGTGAAGCAGCCTGAATGGCTCAGAAGAATACAGCAGCCAGGCTAATTTATCGAGATAGCAAAATGACATTTTCTAAAACAAGCTAAATTAATTATTTGCCTCAGTGCTCCCGAAGGAGAAAAGCAGCTGACAGAAAATGACATGTCATATAATTCTCAGGATGACAAGGAGGAGAACTAGCAGAGATGCAAGGGTTGAGGCCTATATATCCCGCCTGTGCTACTTGGCTGCCTAGGGCAAACCCTTTAGTTGATGAATACAGACAACACACCAATGACATGCCAGCAGTGCTCTGCGATGGGGAAGGGTTCTATCTGATAATTTTCATGAAGCTCAAAACAGTCTCTAGGTCTGACTCTCCTTTGCCACAGCCTTCATGTCTTCATTTCTGCCTACACAAAGTGACTACGAAATTCTTTCAACTAAGAGTTCTCCTTTTTTCTTGGTGGCAGCTCAACACTCCCTGTTCACAGGTATAAATGTCTAGACAAGGTGCAAAGAAAAAAATTCAGGCATGAAGTCATTTCACTATTTACAGGGAAACAGGTCAGAAGCCTTTTCTGAAGTCACATTAAATTAACAGTGGGACCTGGCTGTCATCGAGCTAGATACAGCCCCTGTGAGCTCTTGCTACCTTGCTGCAGGGTGAGGGGGTTGCTGACTTCCTGATACTGAAGGGACTTCAGTGTAAGACAGATTTCCAGAAAAAAAAATTTAGATCATAGTCAGTTTTTCTCTCAGCATCAGTGTTAGCTCCATTCTTTCCTTTTCATAACTCACTTCCATTACAAAATAGCTCCCCTTAGTGACTGAGGGTACCCATGCATGTATCCTGTGCAATGTGTAATAACCACTCCCGGTTACGTGAATGCCTAGAGACTAGTGACTGCCTCCAAGGGCCTCACTCCATCACCCAGCCACCAACCAAGTCAACAGCAATACTCCCACTGCAGGAAATTGCACCTTCAAGGACATGATATTAGAGGATTTAATTAGGTATAACCAATTTACCAGAGCTAAAACTGGAATACACAAACTCATTTTGATTAATAAAGAGGGACACATCAACCCACCAAAAAGCAGAATGCAAAATTCTTTGTCATGCTTTTCCAGATTTTAAGGACCACATTAATGTTTAAAGCTTGAGATAAAAAAACAGTAAAACAAGACCTGTATATACACTTGGCATTACTGATGGTTTACTTTCCATAAGCATAGAAGGACTTTTGGATATCGCAGCATATAGATAATGAGACTGCAAGGTGTAATGTTATTTAGAGTCATTAAGAAGTGGAATTACAGACAAGCCTTATCAAGATCTGTTTAACCACATAGGTAGAGAAATCTTGAAGAAGTGATAGCATACTTGCAGTGAAGCTCTTGGAAGCTGTAATAATCCAGAAATTGTCTGTTCTTCTTGCACAAGTCTGACCAATTAATTTGTCAGCAGCACATTTTCTCCCTACAGTGAAGAAAATCACATTGCGTAGTATTATCATCATACACAATGCAAGCAGGCATAGTTACATACAGAGAGATGAACTTAAGGGCCAGGGGGAGGGAGGGGAAATAATGGATAAGCTACAAAATTCCTTAAGTATATTTAAGCAAAAGAGCCCAAAATGAGGCTATTTGAATTCTCTCTTCTCAGATGTCAGTGAGCTGGAAGATCATGGCAATTGCTCACTTTAGACACACTCAAGAAGGTAATCAATAGAGAAGAGAGAGTAATAATGCAATTTAATTTAATATAAATAGACTAGGATAATAAATCTCTCTCTAAACTAAGAGATAAGTCCTTTTCCATTATGCTTCATTCTATACTTCTAAAACAGCATCTGTGTGAGTCTCTGATGAAATATGAAAAGTGAAAACCTAAGCTACAGAGGTATGCGTAGAATTACACTTGAAATGCTACAACTACGCAAGAGGTCATGCAAGACAAGGAAAAATTTTTCCTCTTGACATTTTATAATGTTCTTTTAGCTTTGCAGAAACAGAACTGCACTACAAGCTTCACATAGCAACCAACAACCTGAATCTGTGGTATATTAGAATGATGCATTTTGGGGCATATGTAGCAAACTGTTAGGAGACGAGGACGTTGTTCTAATTCCAAGTGACTTAGAAACAACCTAGACCAAAGCACCCATGTCAGCATGTAAATAATTACATACTCTGGCTTAGTCCAAAGCCTGTTGTCTTCACTGGACGACTCTTGTTGAATCACATGTTCTGTGAGTATTGAAACAATTTCTAAATTTATGTCCCAATATATCAAACAAGTAACATTTTTCTGAGCATGGTCTCTATTAACTATGCTGACGTTCTGGTCAGGAATAAACAACAGGGGAATCATTCTAGTGTAATGCACCTATTGCTTCGGGGATAGGAAAAAGGAAACAGTGTATATCTTCAGTAGCCACAGGTCCTAAATTCCAAAGTCACAAGTAACAAAAAATGTTTATATACATATTACATTTCAGATCTGTAATCTTCATCTTATACCAGGGGCAAGTGAAGCTGACTCCAATATGTATCAGAAGTTTGCAGGTATAGGAAGGTATAGTAATCTCTAAAAAGAGATTACTCTAGGGCAGGCTAAAGAAGCAAAGAAGCCACGCTTCAACTGTGCTATGTACAATGTAAATCATTCCAATACAAAATGATCATTCAGGGATGAAGAAAGCACAAGAGACAGCTAGGGCACAATACAGAACTACTGAAGTTATTGTTGGTTTGGAAGGTTTAAGAAATAAGAAATTAAAATTCTACTCCAAAGAGATGCCGAGCCATCCTGGGGTCCAACACATCCAGATACCCTACAAGATCAGCAAAGCTTGGCATGCTTCTTTGCTAAAATATCAGTGTCCAGGGAAGCGAGGTGGCTCTTGTTCCCAAAGAACAAGAAGATTCTCTGAATTGATGTTTGTGCACAAAAATAGCTCTCAAACAAGATCAGCCAGACCCCAGGCTAATCAATAATTTCAGGATGGCAGTATGTAAGGGCACGTTGTGCTGGGGAGGAGTTGATCAATGCTTCATTATACTCTAGCACTCAATATCAGATGCTGCAGGATGCTCCTAACTGCAGGCATTAGAGTGTGGTGCTTTTTGCTACAACACAACTCTCAGTAAAAGCCAAGAGGAAACAGTCCATGGGTAACCTACGGGTCTGTCAGTGATTCTTGTCTCTGACATCTTCTCAGAGCCCTGTTGCTGTTTCAACTGTATTAACAGTTGCTTTGTAGAAAACCAACTCCCTAAAAACACAGTGACAAATTCTGGTCCTAGTTGTCCCCTCCAGCCCCATCTTGTGGATGAAAAAGGAACCATAGAATCACAGAACGGTTTAGGTTGGAAGGGACCTTTAGAGGCCATGTAATCCAACCCCCCTGCAGTTAAGCAGGGACATCTTCAACTAGATCAGGTTGCTCAGAGCCCCGTCCAACCTGACCTGGAATGTCTCTAGGGATGGGGCATCGACCACCTCTCTGGGCAACCTGGGCCAGTGTTTCACTACTCTCTTCACAAAAAATTTCTTCCTTATATATCTAGTCTGAATCTACCCTGTTTTAGCTTAAAACCATTACTCCTTGTCCTATTGCTATAGGACCTACTAAAAAGCTTGTCCCCCATCTTTCTTATAAGCGCACTTTAAGTACTGAAAGGCCACAGTAAGGCTTCCCTGGAGCCTTCTCTTCTCCAGGCTGAACAACCCCAACTCTCTCAGCCTATCCTTGTAGGAAAGGTGCTCCAGCCCCCTGATCATCTCCATGGCCCTCCTCTGGACCCACTCCAACAGTTCTGTGTCTTTCCTGTGCTGATGACTCCAGAGCTGGACGCAGTGCTGCAGGGGGGTCTCACCAGAGCGGAGCAGAGGGGCAGAATCCCCTCCCTTGCCCTGCTGGCCACGCTGCTTTTGATGCAGCCCAGGATACGGTTGGCTTTCTGGGCTGCGAGCGCACATGGTTGGCTCACGTCCAGAAGGACCCCCAAGTCCTTTTCTGCAGGGCTGCTCTCAATCCCTTCATCCCCCAGCCTGTACTGATATAGGGGGTTGCCCTGACCCAGGTGCAGGACCTTGCACTTGGCCTTGTTGAACCTCACGTCATGGAAACACCATGACTGATCCCGTTGTCTTGCTTCCAACAGGATCAAGACACGAGCTATAGGAAAAGTAAACCAAGGCAGCAAAGTGTGACCATCTTTTGTACCTTGAACATACAGGAATTATGTTCTAAGTTCAGTCTTAATCTCAGGTCCCTTAGAATTTTTGTAGCTTTTTCTCCAAAGCTCTCCAAGAGACCTGGCTGAGCAGCAGGCAAGAGGAGGTTCTGACAATGCACACTGGAAATGGGCACAGGAAAAAAACAGCCAAAATAGCTCTAGTAAGTTTTACATACATCTCCGAGATTATGAACATGCCAGGAGAATCTTACTTCATCCAAGAGCAGAGAGAATGCCAACTCCCAGACAAGATGATGTAGTGATAATTCACTGGTATCTTGACCCTCTCTCTGGGATCTCCCTTCACAGAAACATCTTGGGACATATGTTAAACACTTCTCTGCACTTTTCTAGTAAAGTGTCTGGTTCTGACCTGAAACCAGTGTTAATTTAACACTGTCAGGGGTCAGCAACTCTTCTGCCATCTTGTTCTCCAGGGATACTTTGCTGGTTTGCCTATAGGAAGAGAGAAATACCTTCTATTGGCAAGCTCAGTTACAGAAATCTTTCAGAGAAGCTGCTCTCCATGGGATAGGAGCAGTTGCTCAGCAGCACAGGCAAGGAATAAAGCAGATTTCCATTTTGTTCTGACCATCAATGAGGAGGCACCAAGTTAAAACCTCATGTTTCTTTCTGATACAAATTTAGGGCTCTGATTCACAGCACTTTCAGGCCGAGTTGCGGCAGCGGAAGAGGTCAGATATAAACCAGGAAGAAAGGTTATTTCTTCAGCTGTTGCACAGATTGTGAATTAGAGGCTTTGGCCACTGCAGATCCTGGTGTCACATGTTCACAGGGTGGAATCAGTGGTAGTTTAAGTTACAAAACAGAGCTGTGAACTGTGAGGGCTCAGGAACTGAACCTGCTACAAGTCTGCTCCGCTACAAGTGATGCAATCTCTGCAGAGGAGCAAGGGCTGGCTGGAAGTATTACCTCACACTAATCAGCACAAATTGCTGAGGTCATGCGTCCTCAGCATCCTGGATTCTTGCAAGTCAAAAGGATGCTGAGATCTTGACTGCTCAGCCACCTTTGAAAATAAGTAGTGTTCTGGAATGCACAAGGATTTTTGAAAATGGATTTGATACACATGCAAAGCCTTTTGTGCTATCTACAGCCAGATGCTTCTGGGATTCAGAAGTTATTTCCTACCCTTCATGTCTGTTTGGCTGGATGCCCAGTGGGTTCACTCCCAGTCTGAGGTGTCACCTCTGTAAGAGCTATTCATATGGTCCTGTTAAATTTTATGTAAGAGTCACATCTGGATTCTACTAGAGTAGTTATTTTTGCCTTTTTCCTCCTTGGACTTTCTGTAGAAACCAGATATTACATAGTGTTCATACAGACTAAGTAACATGATGTCTAGATAGGGAAGAAAACAGACGTTCCCTTCTTGACCTCTGTCCATTTATTCTTGTTTTCTTCATAGCAACTACTGATATTTGATGTCTGAAACAAGTTAATTTCAGCTGTTTTCCCAGGATGCTGCAGAAAACAGTAACAAAGTTTTTGGAGATGAGTAAAGCTCCTGCAATCACAAAAAGCAGGTAGGCAGCAGCAGTGATGATTTTTTTTAATGCTGACAAAATACAAACCTACATGCAGAGCACCAAGAGCTCTGGCAACACATGGGCTCCAAAATGAAAAGGGGGTTGGCACCCCACAGTCCCACCTCTTGCACGCAGCAGTGACAGCATGGCTGGAGGGCGAGACCCCATGGCCAGCCTGGCCCCACTCCCCATGGCTGAGCCATGGGGCCGGCACCCTGCCAGAGCTGCCCAAGGGCCGTGCTGGCAGCCACAGGGGCAGGAGAACAGAGCCAGGTGTTGCACAGGCCACGCTTCCCAGAGCTAGAAACGCATCTCATCAGAAGAAACGGTGGGAGCTTCGGCTTCCTGAGGTCTTCATCACCTGTCTGCTGTCACCGTGAAGCCCAGAGCAGCGCTGGGCTAATTCACAGGGAAATCCACAATGAGCTTCCATTATGCATCAAAGCCCTGGTACTAACTTAAGATCTTACAGCTCACTGATAGTATGACATCAGTGAGCTACAGAAAGCAACCACTTGTGAGCACAGAGCATGTTTTACAGAAAGTCCTACTCCACCCCTCCAGCTCCCACCCTCCAGCCAGCATGACTCTTGCCCTCTCAGAATCACAGAATGGCAGGGGTTGGAAGGGACCTCGAGAGATCATCTCGTCCAGCCCCCTGCGTGAGCAGCACCCCCAGAGCAGGGGGCACAGGACCGCATCCAGGCGGGGTGTGAATGTCTCCAGGGAAGGAGACTCCACAGCCTCTCTGGGCAGCCTGGGCCACTGCTCTGTCACCCTCACAGTAAAGAAGTTTTTCCTCATATTCACGTGGAACTTCCTGTGTTCCAGCTTGTGCCCGTTGCCCCTTGTCCTGTCATCGGGCACCACTGAAGAGAGTCCAGTCCCATCCTCTTGACGCCCACCTCTCACTCCAGTGTGCCTCCTTATCTCTCTCCCTCTCACAGTTTCTCTGAGCACAACTCATGTTATGGGAAGAAAAGTTGCCCAGCCTGAAAGTTAAAAGAATTAAGAACTTCAATTGCCCCATGATATTAAGAAAGTGGACTCTGATTTATTGCAACCCATTCTCTGCCAGACCAACAAATGACCTGACTCATCAAGGACCTATTCAGGCCAACAATATTTAATAATATTTCTACCTTTCTTTCCCCTCCTCCCATTCCTCCTCCAGTCCTTGAACCCACAGTAAATGCTTAATGCTGCATTGGAGCCCACAACCAAAGAAGTTCAGACAGTAAATCAAAAGGAGGAAGTTCAAACACATCTTCTATTTTTATAAGCCAGAGGTTCAGCAAAATTTCTTCAGTGACAATTAAAAGTGAGATCTTTGCCATTCCATCAGGGCTGCATAAAAGTGCAAAAGCCGGTAGTTCCCTGGGCAGAGAGGCATGTGCCACCATCTGAGCAGAAAACACCTGGCTCCCCTTAGGGCCTGTACGCTACATCTGCAAGGCAAGGACCAGCCCCACCCTTGGCCTGGCTGATGCCCTGTGTACATCTCCCAGGGAGGCATCAGGGAACTAGGAAAACCCACTGGTGAGACACACTCCATTTTCAGAGACTACTTTCTGGAGGAGGGAGCTTTCCTTCTCTTGTTCTGTATATCTGGGGCAGGACTGACCTGTCAGGAAATATTCTGACTTTGAGGTGGTTAGGTTTATCACTCAGCTGGCAAAGGATGGCAGACCCCTGGCTACAAATTTCTGTAATGCATCTGGACTCAAGACACAATGCTCGGTAGAGGCAGGCTGGCTAGCAGATCCACTCCACTCACCTGGGGTGCAATATGGGCATGCGTGGGTGGGTTTCAGCCAGAAGCAAGTCACCTCTCTCAAGACATTCACTGTAACATTTACGTGTGCAGAGGTTGTTCCAGCTTTCTGCCACTCCATCCCTCCACCTCCTGGACCTCCTCTGCACCCAAGCACGACTAATCTGCTCAATGTCACTGTGAGTCAATAGGACTGGGCAGCTAAGCACATGTTGCTGCTACCACCTCACAGCCATTTGTGGGAATCTGTCAGCATCAGTACAATCAGGTTTGGGGATTCACTATTTGTGTGCTGGCTTGCTCCCCTCCCAACATCGTTCCAATTCAGAGGAGTGGGTATGTTTTTGATGGGGGGATATAGTTGGATTCTCTCTTAAAATGCCTTTCTGTGCAGGAATTCATTCACCATACCAATCCTGCAGAATAAAGTAGCCTCTGCAACTCTTGCACCCATCTTATCAGTTGGCTCAAACAAAGAAAGTAAGCTTTGAGAACTTAAGCCCTTAATCATGGGGAATCCAAATGGTGTTTCAGAAAAATTCATTTTCTTGTCTATTTCGACAGAAAGTCTTCGCCTAACTGAAGTGACACATCTGTTTGATGGATTCTGCCACAACACAGCCTTTTCACGCTGAAGACTGATGACTCCTAGAAATAGTTAAGTATCATTCACCTAAGAATTGGGATCCCAGCTTCAGCGGAATAAGCAGACCTTTCCTGCATCTATTAACCACTGAAGCATTTCCTGGGCACAACAGACTCCAGCAGTGCCAAGGAGAGAAGGTCACTGCACAAAGAGAATCTCAGAGCAGCAGCAGGTACTAGCAGTAGCTAGCTTTGCTCACGGAGGTAAAATGACCTCCTAGAAAGAATTCCTTTAATTCCCCCAGGTCTGGGATGAGCCTTAATTCCGAAGAATGGAGCAATGTTTATAAAACCATCACAGCATTGAAATTAACAGGGTCGCTCCTACACGCAGCAGATTTGCCGAATCAGAACGATAATCGGTGTCTTATTTGGAGAGAGTTCTGAAAGGGGCAGGTTATTTTTCTTAGTGCCTGCCTCTGCTGTTATCTGCCCCTCGTGTCTCAGCACTACTTCTGCGTTCATCAGCAAGGCCAGTTAAAAATCGCCTGAACTGCTGTTTGACCAAGTGCTTATCTGCACAACTGCACAACCCATACCATCAGTTAGGGAAAAACAATTTCCCCTGGCTACTAGAGACAGCCTAATTACCTAATCTGACAGGTTATTAATGGTTCAAGTCAACAAAAAGTATAATGGATGCTGATAAGCACAAGCTGCCTGGACATTTGGCACATACAACCCAGCTAGAAATCACTGCTGTGAAAAGCTGCCACTGGCCACGGGACTAAATTGTCTGATCTCTCAGGGTTTCATTTAACAGGTCTATCAACATGATAAAGAGACAAACTAGCAAGTTTAGTCCATTAATGAGGACTGTGAAACAGCCTTACAGGATAAAAGATATTTATGTTGCAAGTTAATGTAAAAATAAATCTCCACTTTACTTCTCTATAACTACAAGACCCTCCCCTTTTACAGGGCTACTTTGGGGACAAAAATCATCTTATTGTCCATACTAGGAAGGAGAGCAGTACATGTAAGGGTTGATGAGGAAACGGGCAGCATAACTCAAGACAGCCATTTTTTAAAGCATTGTCTGCCCTCTCATAACTCACCACAAGCGCTGCACCATTTCATGGGTCTGTTTTAAAGACCCAGTTACTAGACTCACATGATCCCATCGGAACCTCAGGTTTTCATTTTAAAGAAGAAAGAGAGACATATCCCTGCAGTTACTGACAGCACTGCACATATGTGTATCCTGAACAGCTCCAAGCCAGAAAGCATACATAAACAAACTCATGCTATCAGTTATTGATTGTAATCTCAGGGTTTTCTGGGCCACTCTTGTAACCATTTGGCACCCTTCTCCTGAGGTATAAATGCCTGAAGCTAGCAGCATTTAGGCCATTTAAGGATGAAGAGAAAGAAACAGATTTGTCCCATAGGCTTCACTTCTAGTTAGCACATTTCAACACAGACCATCGCTGGAACAACTGCACCACAACAGCAAACAGCAGTTCACACCTCCAGTGCCCATGAGACAGGTTTTTCACAGATAACTATTTAACTTTAATCTGGTTCATTGGCGGGGTTTTTTTAATTAATTAGAACATTTTTTCATTGTATTTTGTCGCTCCAATTCCCTGTGATATCTTTCATCCACCACTTCTGCATGTAGCCCACTTCTCTGTGTGAGCATCCATCCTCTATTGCTTATGCAGTGAAAGGGCTTAAGGAGGCTACTTGAGCAATCAATACTCCAGTAGATATTATGTACTTTTTGAGACATGTCCCATGATTAAGCAAAACTTTACACCACTGCAATATTTATCTTTGTATCTCTGCAGATCCTCAGCAACATGACAGTGACACTGGAAAAATACAAGAGGAGACACCTACACGCTTAAGCGCGCCCTGGATAACATGTCTGACTGACACGTAACAGGAAGATATTTCAGTTCAGGGTGCTCCACATTTACAACAGCTTATACTCCCTGAAAATAAAAGTCCTGGTGGCTCACTCAATGCTTGCACTGCTTAGAGCACTTTAGGCCTAAAGCCCAGTTTCTAATCCAGATAAAGTAACTATTGATTTCCTTGGATTTTTTTTTTCTATGCCAGCAGTAAAACTACAGATACCTATGTACTCATTCTGCAGCAAACTCAAATTCTTTAAATCACAGCAAAGGGAAATACAAAGCATTTGATTGGAACTGCCAACAGAACTGCATCAAAATAAGAGCATTTCATTAATGTTAAATTCTTTCACCACCTTCTCAAAATCATTATACCTTTAGCCAACACCAATAGTTCATATTGTCCACAAGACAATTTGTGATATTGGAGATTGCAGACATTAAATGCATATAATTATGGCCAACAGAGAGGGCGAGTCATGATATAACCTGCAGGATGTTATTAGCCTGGGATACTACTGTTTAGGCAGTGGCAAAAGGTGGCTTCCCTGTTCTAACATCAGCCAAAACAAGATGCCTTCCTCAGAGCACTCCACAGGATGTTTGGAACTCAGAAGGCTCAAGGAAAACAGCCCACTGCTGCCAAGCAGGTCGGTCTGGCCAAAACGCTTCCCCAACAGGCAGCTGTTCTGCTCAAAACATGTTTTCACACCCTGGACCACCCGTTTGAACACTGCAAAGGCAGCAGCTGACATTAAGGCAATTCAAAGAGGGTCCTCCCCTACTGAACAGGGCTGCAGATTTTTTTTTAATTAGGTGAAAAAATTAGGCAATGATACCATCATTACTTAACACTTAAACTATTATTAGGCCAAAAAGGCAGTAATTCTATTGTGTTAGGTTCAGTATAAATGAGCTAGACCTCTCTCTCTTTTGTATAATCGGGTAACACAAGTCATTTTTGATAACTACTACATAACTACATAACAGATCACCTGTCTGAAGTTCCTCACTTGCCTCTCAGTAACTTCAAGATTAGACTTTGTACCAGTTCATTACTGTAGAGTGTCTGAGGGTCCTGGAGGCTCTGGACATTCCCACATGTATGCATGCATGCAATAACGCTGCAGCCCATTGCAAAGACATTAAACTTACTATGCACTGCCAGTGAAGTCCCCTTCAAACCCAGCTCCAGGCCCCACAGATAACATTGCATACTGCTCCACTATAAAGAAAAAAAATAAAATCATTTTACTGTAAGTGCATAAACATACCCAACAAAAAAAGCATTATAAAAATGGTGTTATGAAGTCCAAGAAAACACAGCATCTTTACACAGCATCAGCAACCTGCAGTAATCTGGGGTCTTGTTTTCTCTTGCTATTCCTTTTCTCATTTCTAGAGTAGTAACGTACATAATTTCCACCAATAGAATAAGGATCTTCAAACTTCTATCTAAATGTTTTGTACACTCTAAGGCCAAGAAAGCTAACAGGGTACAAAATGAATGCATTTTGTACGATTGGATTACAAACCTGCAGAAGACTCGAGAACATGTAAAGGAAAAAAAATACACCGAACGGCATGAAGATCTACGGGAGGTAGCATGAAAAACTTTAACTAGTATTAGGCAAATTGCCCTAACCTGTTCTTTCGTGAGCATATGTAAAAAAATAAATAAATAAACCGATCAACAGAGCATATATATAACAGTATTTCACCATTCTGCACTTCCTGGCTGTTTGAAAGCTACAATACAGTAGAGCATTTAGCCTTGCTTTAAAAAGCTATTTGCTTCAGGGCTGTGTTCTGATCTCAGAAAACCTTTTACTTTCGTGCCATTTGAGGTAATGTCAAAACTCTCATTTAATTCTGTCACAAGATACTAAGGAAAGCAGACAGCTTCCCTCAGGTTTTTGCCAAACTTTTTTTTTTTTCCCCACATTTCTACATCTACCACGAGAGGGAGCAAAGAGTTCACCTTCCTTGAATCCTCCACTCCAAAGAGGAATAGATAAGCAGCTCGATGTTATCGTTACCGATGACCAAGTTCAGGCTAGGAGTTTACAATGTTTTTATACAGCACATAGGTCCTCAGACAATTAAAAGGGCCAGGTTTTTTGCTTTGAGAAAGGTGTTGCCTCACATCCACACTGTGCAGAGCTCTCTTCA
>VZTV01082660.1:0-10099 GCA_013400875.1 Anhinga rufa | reverse complement strand
AGGAAGGAAGAGGTAAAATTAACTATGTGACTTCATATCCTTTTAATTTTACAGAAGTTCAGTGTGTTATGCTTCTAAAGTCTCTGATACTTAGCATGAAAATTATTCTGCCTTTTGAATACTTCTCTAATAGCAAATTCTTTAGATCTGAGACAGATGATCAAGTGCAACTAGTGAAAAGGCCGTTTTGTCTCTAGTTATGATGTCCATTTCAGAGCTTTCTTTTCCATACTTTTTTTACTATGTCAAACAGACATCTCCAGTTGCTAGATGGCAGAAGTCAAGCAAAGTTGAAATAAGACTCTGGTGAAATGAGTAAGGGCCATGCGAGCTGACACAGGGATTTTGGTTTAGGTCTATGAAATGAGTCTGTCTGTGAAACATATTTTGGAGTCTCTGAGAAATGCAGTCTACTATTAAATGTTAAATGCAAATGTGTTAAATTTGGCTCTATTTTTTGTCTCTGGTGTGAGATATTTCATAACAGCACAATTCTTTGCAACACAACCATTTTGTAAGAACCCGGATGTGTGCAATTCCAAGTGTGAGTTTCTCAAAGTATTAATGATAATGGTACTATAATAAATGTCTGTACTCTGAGAGTAGGCAAAGGCAATGCTCTGAAGACCTTCCTGCCCTTTAGTCTGTACTTCTTTGCCTTAGTGCCCAGAAAATCAATGCAGCTACTTTGATTTATATGCACTGTCTCTGACCTAAAATATTTTAAGTGTGGATGGGAATGACCTTGATCCTTGCAATTTATTATATACAGATTTATTAGATGTGCGAGAAGCATTTCAAATGTTGATTTCTATGAATATGATAACTTTTAACTTCAAAAATCAAAAAGGGAGGGGAGCTTTCAGTGTCAAGGTTCCCTCTTTGTTTGAAATACCAAGCATGACTCAGAGCACTTTATCTCCTCTCTGTGTATATGGGGAGACCAAGAACACAACTCATTTGGGGGTGTGACAGGGATGTCTCATGTTAGACAGTGGAATGCCCCCACACAGACGCTGTGAAATTGTAGCATTAAAGATTAATTTACAATAAATGCATTTTAAATATGCAGTGTTCATACTGTCTCTAGTCATCTCATCATATCATCATCACGACTGAGTCCAAGCAGTGCTAAAGGGTTATTTTTAGCAAACAGCTGACAATGACTCACGAACTCAGAGGGAATTCTAGCAGCAGAGCACAAAGGAGGACATTGCTAATCTTCATGTGTTCCCACAGATAAACTCAACATCTTGCACAGTGATAGACTGCATACAAGGATGCCTCATACCCGGGTGCTGAGGTGGTTTTCCTGCAAAACAAAGACTGGTTAAAACACTATGCAGATCCTTAAAAATCAAAGGCTCCTGGGCTTATAAGTCCACTTTACAGGCTGATTTTGAAGTTTTCATTTTCAATGCCAGACAGGTTCAAAAAGAATGTCTGTTTTCATTTCAGCTGGGCTAATCCATACATAACATCCTTTCCCACTATTTACTAGACTGCAGCTATCAAATGAAGATATGATGTCTGTGTTTGGGTTAGTTGGTTTAAATTCTAATGACCATGATGTAATCACTATAATCAAGCAAAGCTCGTCTGTCTTTGGATTTGGGTCTCCTTGCCATAGGCCCAATGCTTCTAGCTCTGTCATTAAACTAACTACAACGCTGCCTAATTTTCAATTAGTGATGAGCTTGCTACACAAAGTTGTGTGGCCTTAATTCAAACTTGCTTCACAAGGTTCTTTGTTTCTTTTTAACAGTTTACTAATATTTAGATAAGCAACCTCAATTTGCAGTAAATGCTTTGTTAGATTGAACTTTCCCTGGGTTTTTTTGGTGGTCATGATGAATTTTTTTTACCAAAAACACTCATTAACTGTCTTCACATCCAGTGCAGGCAGGACTTTTGGGTAGGGTTACTCAGGAAGAGCTTAATTTCAATCAGTGCTGAAAATGTCTAAGAGAAAATAAATGAAATTAAGTTATTTTAATGTCCTAGGTCCTCTGTGTATTTACCCGTGTTTAGGGAAAATTTTAGATTGTATATGTCATGCTTTTATTAGGAGAAAAGATGGGAACTCTGGATAAATTGCAATTCCGAAGCAATGAAGGCAAGAGAAAAAGAACAGGATTCAGACTATTGCTTTGTCTAGCTTTATGTGCCTTCATCTATTCTCTGTCTGAAAGTTTGGTTCCTTGCCTTTGAAAGTAAAATGTCTGTATTTTTTACATCATTTCTCTGTAGGTGGTAAAATTGGGAAAAAAAAAAGTCAACAAAATTTTTACATCATTCCTGCAAATTTCACTAGGTTTTAGTGCAAAAAACTGAACTGGTCAGAGAATAGTGACACAAATGTTCAATATGTGAAGGCTTAATCTAAGAAATTAATAACAACTAAATGCATGTAGTTTATCAGAACTCACCTACAAGAAGAGCTTAAAAATAACTGAAGATTAAAAGAATGAGGAAGGGAAATGTCACATTTGCAATGCACATAGACAAAACAAGCACTAATTAGGCAGGACTAAGATATGCATTCATGCTAAGTATCAGGCACAAATTCCTGCCAATGAGATGTTTTCAAACAATAATCAGCTCAAGGAAACATCTATTTGGGAATTTAAAACTACATAGGAAATAAATTCCACAGAACAATTTTTCGTTGGCATAAGATGGGCTGATGCACTATGTCACTCTGGCTGAAAACCTCAGATGCATTTTATTCTCTTACTATGAGGGGATAGGACTTCTGTATTAGCTTATCCCAAGGTATGTCTAGCCCAGCACCCTGTTTCTGACAGAAACCTGTTGCGGATGCTTAGGAGAGTATGTAAAAGGAAGGTGTGTTTAAATAATTTGGTTAAGAGTTAACAAAATGAGAAAAATATAAATAGTGAGGAAGTTACGTGTGATTTCTTTCTATTGCCACTTGTTTAGGAAATCCTGACTGAAGTGTTAATACAAACATTAAACATTCTTCATTTTATCTTCATGCAGCATGGACTCCTTTTTAGAAAGAGGTAATTTTTTTGACTCAAATCAGCCAAGTTGTTGTTCAGTCTGTAGAGGGATTACTTGTTTATGCTCAACCCTAATAAAGGGCTTACTGTAGATTTCATTATTATACTGTCTGAGTGTCCTACAACTGCTTGCATGCATGTTAGGGTCTTTCCTGGTATCAGAAGATTGCTTAGCCTCTGATATTCACTTGGTATCTATAGTTTTACTAAAGTCTACCTCATTTCTAACTACAAATATTCCTCTGGGGAATTGAAGACACTTGCATATTAAAATAAAGCCATCTGTGACTATAATAAAAATAAAGGGATTTTATCCAATCTTAAGTGAGATTAAATTTTAGCATAGCAAGCCATAGCCAAAATTAAATTTGTGAACAGCTACACTAAAATTTTAGTTCCGTGTCAGAAATTCCTCATTTCTGATTCCATTATTTTGTGGACCACTGTTCAAAAGGGTCATTATTAGGGTAAGGCTGGGCCAAGATATCACAGAGTCACAGAACAGTAGGGATTGGAAGGGACCTCTGGAGATCATCTTGTCCAACCCCCCTGCGTGAGCAGGCACACCTAGAGCAGGGGGCACAGGACCGCATCCAGGCGGGGTTTGAATGTCTCCAGGGAAGGAGACTCCACAACCTCTCTGGGTAGCCTGTGCCACTGCTCTGGCACCCTCACAGGAAAGAAGTTTTTCTTCATATTTAAGTGGAACTTCCTGTGTTCCAACTTGTGCCCATTGCCCCTTGTCCTGTCATTGGGCACCACTGAAAAGAGTNGGGCACAGCGCTGGCTCAGGGTCACTTGCTGCCCACCAGCACTCCCAGAGCCTTCTCAGCAGAGCAGCTTTCCAGCAGGTCAGCCCCCAGCCTGTACTGGTGCCTGGGGTTGTTCCTCCCCAGGTGCAGGACCTTGCACTTGTTTTTGTTGAATTTCATGAGGTTCCCCTCAGCCCAGCTCTCCAGCCTGTCCAGGTCTTGCTGTATGGCAGCACAGCCTTCTGGCGTATCAGCCACTCCTCCCAGCTTGGTATCACCAGCAAACTTGCTGAGGCCACACTCCATCCCTTCATCCAGGTCACTGATGAATATATTGAACAGGACTGGACCCAGCACAGACCCCTGGGGGACTCCACTAGTCACCAGCCTCCAGCCAGACTCTGCCCCATTGATGACAACTCTCTGGGTCCTGTTGAATTGAAGTGTGAAGAGCTCTGCTTGTTGCACCTGCCGATGGCACTTAGAAAGCTCTAAGCTTTCTTTTCTGATTTTGAGACTACTTAAACTCCAAGGACCATACTGCAGAACTAAATAAAATCTTTGCACAGACAGGCAAGCACTTATCCAGCTCTGCATACATAGTGATAGAAAAGGGCAGAAATAACTAAACTAAACTGAAAGGAATAAAAAAGCAGAAGACACTTGCCCAGAGTTGGGTTCTACCCATTAACACTGCAGCCATGGCTCACTGGGCATTTCTTAACTGTATTTCCCAATGAATGGAGGTCTTGTAATGTCCCCAGGGGCCACACTGAAGTTGTCACTAACTTCTCTATTTCCAGGCCCAGAGCAAAGTGTGAAGCTACCAGCCAGCCAGCCAACAAAGAAAGCCTGCCTTCCAGATTTCCCCATGCCCAGATCACACTGAAAATGGTAGCCCAGCCATCAGTAAGTCCCTCTTTCCTGGTCCTCCTGTCTGGAAAGCAGTGAACATAGATGCTTTTCAGGCTAGCCAAATTTGAAGTGGCTGCACTAGCTGAAAAATAACTTTCCAAGCTGTCCAAACCCCTCTGAAATAATCAGGCCAACTTCTCTGACTATCTTAATCCTAATTTTCTAGAGTTTCCAGAGACCTGGGGGATGATCACAGATATTTATAATCTCCCCTGTGTCATTCAGGAGCAGAGCTGGCTGCACGCCAGCTAATTCCCCTCAGTTTGACTATTGCTTCCCATATACTGGGTTATGTTAACTTCTGTCCCACTGGCACATTCCCAAAAACTCTTCCCCCATGACATGTACCAATGTTTTTGTTTGGGTTTTTTTTTTACCTCCCATCATGTCCTTGTTATTGAACCAGCTTGGAACTGATCACACCTCATTTTAGCTACCTCAAAGTTAGCTGTCAAATCAGATGGTCTCTCAGCTCCCCCTATAATCCATGAGAGTAAGAAGACACATATGAATGGGGATTTATCCCACCTGTCTTCAAACATCTTTCTTAAAATGGGACAAATTGTTCTCAGGAGGTTCTTATTACTCTTTACCAACTATCAGAGGAGCTTAGACGACTAATTTAGACTAGCTGCCAAAATTTTAAGGGACAAAATTAGACAATAAAAATCCAGCTCTCATCAAGGGTTGAGGAGCAAACCACAAAGCAGCTGAAACTCTGTGTGCTCTGTCATGTAACCAAACAGACAAACCAGCTGACAACTTCTGGCCCCAAAACCTGCCAGTTGGTTGTTGTTGCAGTTTTAGAGAAAGAGAAATAATGCACAATGTTTAAGTGCCTGAGACAAGAGTAATAGGCAGCAAGAGTAATGGAAGGAAGTGGGAATTTGCATTGCTTACCATGAGGATGGTAGCAATTGCAAGAGTTACTACTTGACTGAGTTTAGAGGTTCAGAAAGTACTGGGAGCATTAACAGACTACTTCTGTGCTGTATGAATCTTCAAATGTGGTTGACATTTTTCAGATAAGGATAACTTTTAGAAATAATTTCATGTTTTGCAAAATACGTATATATATACATGTATTTCAATGTATAAAGATACATAAATATCTGAAGCATATCCCTCTCTTTTTAAATGTAGTTTACTGATTACCTACCTATCTACCTGTCCTAAGAGACTATGATAGCTTGGTTGCACCACCTCTGACAACATAGACATCCACCTTTTAAAACCGAGCAGTGTTTAGCACAATCCCAAGCTCAGGTAACCAGTCCCAGTTGCCTCCCAGGGAGGCAGGAGGAATCTCGCTCTAGGCAGGTATGGAGCCACTGGCCTGTAAAGGATCATGAGGTGTTTTTCATTTCTTAGCTTAACACCTGTTAATTAGAGCTAAACTTATCTCTGCTGCAGTCTCACTGGTTTCCCTCTGCCAGCCCTCATGAGACATGACCTTTTGCTGCTGCCGCAGCTTCTAGAGATTCATGAATGTTTTTATTCTTCCAGCTCCATGAGTCCAAGTGCTAACCTGAGTAGCCTTCCAAGAAAATGAAATAATATAACGGGAATGATGTAAGTGTGTTCACCCTCTTACATGCCAGTGTCCTGCAAAAGCCTTTCCTCCCAAAGAATGAATTATAGATGATTAAGTCTGCTGCAAACCACCCACCCACACTCAGCCTTTCTCTCCTCCCCCACACCTACTTGTCAACAAAATGGATCAGAAAATAGCCCATGTTTTCATTGCTTCAGTCAACAACACTGTCTGCATTATTACTCTGCATTTGAAAAGTAGAGGACATTGCAAGCAGAAAAACATAGAACTTCTAAGGCCAAATACTTGTACATTGCTTTAGGGCTATTTTTACCTATAAAATTACATGCTAGATGTGGTTTACTTAATGTGTTTTACTCAAACTTCATTCACCTATAGACATCTGTGTTATATGGCACAGTATAACTGTAAGCAAAATCAAGATGAGGAAGTGGAACATACTCATTCATGTAAGTCCTTTTTTTTTTAGAAGAAACAAGGAAATACTTACAATTTTTCTTAGTATTAGAGCCAACAGTTTAAAAAACCCAAAACTTACAGATGTTAAAACAAAAACTGTGATGTTTATGAAGAATAGTAACTATTGAATGAAGGTAAAAATAGAAGAGAGCAATGTTTAAAACTTTTGCTGGTTCTTATTTTAGAAGATGACTACACAAAGCAAACCTAAAGAGAGGGGTAGGATTTCACATTTTATTGGCATTTGGGGAAACTTTATACTCTGTCTCTGGAAAATCAGAAAGGGAAGTGGTTGCAAGGAATCCACATAATAATGTATGGGAAAGCCAGCTAGAATTTACAAGGGAGTGGACGGTGCTGGTAAATCAAAAGGTTGCCAGATCACATAGTTCACAATTAATAATAGTGGGGTGTTCCACCAGCAGGCAGTTTCTCCATTTTCTTTTCCCTTATTACCATTTTATTCCCACTAAGCCATTAAATTATTTTTCTTAACTATTGGTGCAAAATACATGTTATTAGTAAAAACATATCAGGTATATAATGAGAAGCAAATAAGTCTATTGCAGTTTCATAAAAAGCCAGGAAAGTTCCAAACTGTAGGGTGTTTTGTTTTGTTTTTTCTTGCTGAGAAATAAGATTTTATGGCCAAATGTTATGAGAAACAAGTATTCACAAGAACCAGAGTTTCGATGCTCAGTTTGGAGGCTCATTTTCAGCTATATAGTACAATCTTGCAGTCTGTGTTCTTGACTTGGTGCCAGTTCTCCAGCTATAGTCCCAGAAAAGGATGTTTAGGGACAACTACTGACAGGATCTAACTAAAATTTGAAAATATTTTTGGTTGCATTCCACAACACCAAATATCACAAATGTCACCCTTGTGTCCCACCACATGATTCTTGAGGAACTAACTAAGCAGTATCATTAAACAAAACACATTGCCTTATAAAGTGAAAAGGAATGCCAGCTGCCTATGTGATCCCAGTTCCCCAAATGGCTTTGCCCTAAAACCAAACTATTTTGATGTGTTAATTCTGTCTCACATTTAATTACAGTACCAATAGCCAAAGGATTTTTTTAAGCAGAGAACCAGGTAAATAGCACTTTGCAAAGATTGCTCTGGAGAATAGGAGGAGGAAACACTCACAAGAAACTGAGTATCCCAGGAATCATCCTTAGAAACAGGCATCCTCCCCACAACTGGAATTTGTCTGTCAAGAGACTCAGTTTTACATGGTTCAGAGTGCCTTCTTATTGACCACAGGTACTGCATGTTTATGGCTCTTTTGCCTTAATTTTAAGTAAGAATTGAGCTCTAATAAAGCAGTTAAATTCTGTTTTCACAGTTCCTAATATAAAGGACTTCTGCCAATATTAGTAATAAAAACTTCAAAGCGAACATCAGCAGCAATAGCAGTTTGTCTGTGCTGGACTCTGTGTTCCCAGCTCATCTCTACAATGGTTTGATTGTTTGCACCCAGAAAGAAAATGATAATTTGTCAGAACTCGTCCCATTTTACCAAAACCAAAAAAAAAGGTCCTTACAGTTTAAGAATTGCAATGGAGCAAATTAATTCTGAATATATTGCTAGTCAAAACAGAGCTAAATCATTCCTAGAGTTTGAGGAGAGAAGTATTTCCCCAAAGCTCTCAGATTTGTCCATAAGGACAAAACTCCCATTGAATTCAATGGAGAGGAGGTTGACACTAGACATTTCTGTGAAGATTTATACATACCTTCATTTCTCTAAAACTTGTTATACATTGTATGAAAAGGCAGCATGCCATATAGCACAAGTAATTTCAGTGTACATTTTCAGTGAGACATGGCAGTGGTGCTTTATACATAATTTAGAAATACCAGCTTTGGAATCAACGCCGCTGTCTTCCATTTCACTTAATGCAATTCCTCCTTACTATGCATGTTTTTAGCAAGCTCAATTATAGCAAACTTGAGTAAGAGAGGAGGTAAGATAAACACTACAATGCTGATAAGACTAATGATTATATGGACAAAGTTTTGGATTGAAGGTAGTCAAAAGTGGGAAATGTACACAAGAACTTGAGAAGGTTTATTGATGTCCTGATTAATACTTTTGGATAAAGGAGAAACTCAGCACTGTTTCATCAGTTAAAGACAGTATTGTCCAAAGAATGAGCTTGAGAGTTCAGACCAGAATGGAGAGACAGAGAATTTCTCATATAACTTTATAGATGGCTATTGTTTATAATACAAAAGCAATCATGCTAGTATCTTTTAAGCCTATAGCACCTTTTCTTCCATGGAATTTTAATGTGCTTTTTCCACTCATTGATTGTTGTATTCTTTCTGGAAGGCTGCTTCATTAAGCATAGCATGTAAGACGTGCTTAACACTATATACAACATGTACAAGAAAATTTGTTACTTCCATTGCTCTAAAGCATACCAGGTATGTTTAGAGATCCTGAAATTTATATACAAGAAAATTTAAGAGTTAACTTTAATTTTCACTTAGAGTACAATGGGATTTGTGTATGTAAGAATAAAGTAAAAGCAACTATATTGTACAGATATGTTCCAGAACTGTTAAAATTAGTATTTCAGTGCATATTTGGAGAAACAATAAAAATATTTTAATATGGATCACAAGCTCACCATGCATAGACACAGAGAATAATTGAGACTGAAAGTGGAATGGAAAAGCAGAATACTACCATTTTTAAAGAACAGCTCAAAAACTAGGGGCAGAAGCTTAATATGTTAGGAGTCAAGGAAGGCTTGGAGCAGAAATATTTAATTCAAAGAACAGTGAACTTATGGAATACGTTGGAAAGCATAAACAAACTTGAGACAGCTATAAGCTTTTATGGAGAAAGAGATAAGAATGAAAGATTCAGTGACAAAGTAGAAAGTTAAAGATAAAATTGAATAGAAAGATACAAGGTTCTTACACAGCTCCCTTCCTATTGAAATCTCCAAATTGTGGTGTCATTATCATGCTATTCAGTCTTGAGAATCTAATCTAAGAAATGAGAGTATCTATAATGACACAGGAAAATTGCTGATTCTATGTGAGGTTTCTTGTAAGAATATGTTAAGGCAGGATTTACAAAAGCTCTCAGTAATGAACTAACTTTGTTCTTATTGAAGATAGTNGAAGATAGTGAAGCAGAGTCAAGCTGGTGCTTTGTTAAATCCTAAATCTGATGTTCATAGTGTATCACTGCAACCTCTTTCCATTTGCCTGAAACTTAACCCTAACCTTAGCCTTATCCTCAGTAAAGTATACCTTAGCCAATATCATATCTAAACCTAGACAGATGGTCCTAAGGTCACCAAGCAGAAATCCAGTCTGTCATCATGTACCAGACCCAGCCTTAGCCATTGGACACTGCCAACGAAAACAG
>VZTV01082654.1:0-14203 GCA_013400875.1 Anhinga rufa | reverse complement strand
AAATATTTTCATAAACTATATAGACAAAGCTATGAACCAGCTGGATTGAAACTCTTTGTTTTAATGTGTTTTCTGAAATGTGTGATAATGAAAATGTTTGAAACGCCTTCAATAAAACTGACAAACATAAGGTGTCTTTCCCTAACATGTCTCTGGCTGTCTGATTTACTGGGAGGTCTGATTTACTGATAGGTTTAGATCAAGTTTGTCACTGAAATTATATTAGGACTTTGGTAGATGGCTAGTCACAACATGCAAATATCGTATTAGTGGTGCCGTACAAGGAACAAAGGAACCACACAAGCAGAAAAAGAAATGGTAAATACCCCTCTGTAGTTATTAGCTTTTCATTTAATACTTTAAATGAAAAAACAACTCTTTACTAATACACATGATGGGGGGTGGGGGGAGGATGACCAGCTGCACGTAGGGGAATGCTGACTGACTGTAT
Organism: Anhinga rufa; assembly: GCA_013400875.1. NCBI lineage: Eukaryota > Metazoa > Chordata > Aves > Suliformes > Anhingidae > Anhinga > Anhinga rufa. Next base: position 13,752 of record VZTV01082654.1, on the reverse strand, counting down.
CAGATGTTGTTAGAGACATTTCAAATATTATTTACTGTGCAATACAGAAAATAAATATCAGGCTTTGTGTTGTATAGAAGGAGTTGATCCTCAGATATGACCATCAAGAACTGAATGTTTCATTCATGTGAAAACTCTACTGCAGCTTAAGTCATTGAAGTTTTGCTTGGTAGTTGCTGTGTATATATGCATTTATGGACATATAAATGGTCCATTTAACTTCTGAAGTCAGGTGCTTCTCAATGACTTACCACTTATTTCATAGAACATTGTTCTACTGCATTAATTACTTAGATCCAAGGAATATAACTAGAAGCAGAATGTCTCTGCAAGTATGATTTACATTGGTAAGCAGAACAGTAAGAATTGTGAAAAATTCCTGAATTCTAATGTTTAAAGGGAATCATTACAAGAACTTAATTTTGCTATCAAGTTTGGCTAGAATTTTAAATAATAAAAAGCAGAATGTAACAACACAGTTTCATGGGTCATCACCAACATCTCCATAGCCTATTGGGGTTGAGTTCCAGGTATCCCAACTCCCTGTCAGATTTAGAAGTTTAGGCATCTTCAGGCTATACTGTAAGCAATGTTTAAAGATATATGAATGTTTTCACAGCACAGATGTTAGTGAATAGATGAACAGCCAAGAACTAAATGATTCAGTAGGTTAGTTGTGCTTTAAAATTCATAATAACATCATACCACCATTGCCAAATTGCAGCAGCTCACTTCAGTTTAACCGTCAGGATCCCATGTAACACTTGCGCTGAGCTGGGGACTATTAGAAGGTCTGGGCACCCCTTGGAAGCTGCCCTGTGACATGGTTTTATAGGAGACCTTCTAGCTCCAGTAAACTCAAATATCTCATCAAGAAAATTGAATGAAAGGTTTTGATTTCTTGAAGCAATGCTTTCCCATTTTAGCCTTTATTCAGCTTGCCTTGTTAACATATGTGTGCATATTTTATGGTTTTTTGGGCCTGTAACTTGACATGCAAAATATATCCTAGAGCAGAAGAGAGGGTTTGGGATTTTGTTTTTTGTAAAGCAATTTAAATAGATTTAAACCAATTTTGTGGGCTCTATTCTTAGACTGAGTATCTGGCTTTGCTTCAGCACTAGTTAATTCCTTCATTGAGTTTACATATCAGCAGACTTGTTCTATAGCTGTACTTTTATTGATTGACTTCACATATATTCTCTTGCCACTGAGAATGTTTAACCAGGAAGCTATAGAAGGCAATAATATGTAAATACTAAATGTAAGACTTCTGCACTAGAACCAAAGATTAGCAATGGTTTTAGTTATTTTTACCACAATAGACTACATTTCAGAATTTGTGAGAAGCTTTTCAGGAAATGTGGTATTTGTCTTTCTGGGGACAACTGGTTTTACAAATTAGCACACATTGTACAAAGTATACTGGAATAGCCATTTTTAATTTTGGATTGAGTGTGATTCCCCTCGATATTTCTTTGAGCAAGCTCATGATCTCAGAGTTGGCTTTAAAATTAAAGCATCTCAGGATAATCTTGGTTTTGGAGCTAAGACATGAGACATTTGAGAAAAAAGATTGTTTATTTTGCGTAGCCAACAGTAATAATGGGATGTTGTCTGGGATTTCTACAGCAGCAACTTTAAACAAGATGATGTATGTAACAACTGCTTGTTATATTAGGAGATTATCAACCTGACTGTTTCTTTAAAGACTGCAATATTTGCTTTTTCTTATTGCTTATTCTTGACAGTTGGCTAAAGAAACAGTATGCAATATGCTTAATTAATTTTTTGTGTCTGTTTTATTTCAGAAAAGTAAACAAGTGCTACAGGGGTCGCTCTTGTCCAGTAGTTGTTCATTGCAGGCAAGTACAATTTCTAAAATAGCTTTAGAGAGATTTGTATGTGTAAGAATTTAATACAGATATAAACAAAATGGGCAAATTAAAGCTTTAGATTAATCACTAAACAGATAGTGAGGTAGGCTGAAGGTATTAAATATAATTCAACTGGGTTTTAATGCTAATTAATACTTAGGATCCGTTTTCATAATAAAATTATCCTTTCCTATGATTTTGTAGTGATTTTGTAGATCTTGTGTCATGACTTAACAATGTATGGCCACCCTTTCCAATATAAGTAGCACTTCAATTTCATAAATCTCCTTGAAAATGATAGTGGTTCCTTGCATTCCCTCCCAGTTTCTTCTTTATTTTATTAACACTCAATTTTGGTTTATTTCTTCTTTGCTTGCTTTTAGTGATCATGGTAAGAAGAGGGCAATGTCAGGGAGTAGAAATTTACCCAGAGATTGAGTAATCCTTTAAGCACAGATTATCTTGAGGCCTGACACTCTTGATAGATGCACACAAAAGCTGTTGGGCAGGTGAATAGAAAACTTTAATAACATTAATGTTTGGTTTTGCCATTGGAGGTTCTGTGTTATAAGGAGAATGTTGCACTTACTTATCAACGATATTTTTGTAGATAAAGAAGATAGAAAAACAGCCCTGCTGAGAGGCAGGCTGTTTGGCATGTGGCACTCCACTTTGGGTGGGAACAAGGGGGAGGGGATGTGCTTCTCACCTGTGGCTCAGCAGAGTCACTTTCCACTGTACACGAGGAGGCTTGCTGCAGAGATGAATGCTCTGGAGCAGGCTTGTTTGCATTGCCTTCAGGAAGCCTGAGAAAAGAAACATTTGATGCAGAATGAAGAGCCTTCATTTCTTGCTCTTTTCTTACTGTGATGGATGGAAATGTCTACCATCCACTCAGTAGCTTTTGTTTTCATTGGGCCTGATGGCTGCCTTGTCTCTCATTATTCAGCTTAACTAATAAGATTGTGTCTTTGTTCCCTTCATAGACATAGAAAAAAAAATATTACCATTACCTCCTTTTCTCTAAGCAGTGTTCTAGTAACTGAAAGAAAAAAGCCTCTGTCTACGGAGACTTAACAAAAATTAAGTTTCATAGCCTGCCTGTAAACAGAATGTAATAATGCGCTTCACGCTGTTCTATTATTTTTCCTTTCATTAATTCTTGTACACAAATTGAGCTATCAATAAAAATAACGGCTTAATTAATAAAACTACATACCAGTCTAATTGGTCACACATGCACCTTTTTAAAAATTTTGGGGAGGGAAAGAAAAAAAGCTTTTACTTAAAGTCTTAATTATGTTTGCTAACAGCAGCTCTAAAAGAGCATCATGCTGGCAATTACACGTTACTCTCTGAAAGGGACACAAGCTGCATTCAGATTAGGGAGCTTTCCCCCTCCCAGGGCTTGGTCTCACATCTCTGATGAAGGGCCAATGATACACAAAAGTTAAAGCTGTTTCTTAGGAATTACATGATAATGTTTTTTCTGGTCATTGCAACCAAGGAAGAATTAAAGGAAAAGGTAAAAAGAAAGAACAAATCACTCATGATGTATAGTGAAGAAGGACTGCAGTCCCTCAGCAATCAAATATTTCGGTTCTCGGACAGATCTCTGCATGCATTCCCTGTGACCGCTGCGTTCAAATGCAACCCATGACATTCTGGGACCATTCAGGATAATGTTATGGTCTAGTTTACTCTGTGGTTCTTGATCTCATATGCAAGTGACTATAAGCACATTATATGTACACTTTTTGAACAGAAATGGTATCCTGTTTTAGGGTTACCGACTTTTCCACTGTTGTTTAAAATGCTTTTATTGCATAAACACAACTCAACTTAAAAAATCAAAACAAAGCCCTGTTATCCATGCAGGCTAATAGTTAAGTTTCCATGAACAGCTTGTGTTAATTCAGTGCAAGCTTTCTCTCCTCTCTCAGTTGCATACTTTAGCCCCTTGTTGTGTCTTCTCCCCCCATGTGTAACAGTATAACATTAAGGGCAGGTACCTTCGTGTTGAGTCTAGATGCACATTGATAGGCTTTATTTTTTCTTTTTCCCTTTCTGTTGGCAGCGATGGTGCGGGAAGAAGTGGAACCTACATTCTAATTGACATGGTTCTCAATAAAATGGCCAAAGGTGAGAATCGAAAGGCTTGTTACTTCCTCAGTACTGAAAGATGTGCTTGTGTTGCCATGACAACGCAGGGAGCAATATTCACAGAAAATCGGAGAATAAATTAGAGGCAAATTGTACTCTTTCCTGAATGTTTTTAAGTTTTATTTTCATAGCGATTTCAAACAACAAACCTGAATGCAAATGCTTGGTGAATGAGGAGGTGTTTTTTATACTGTTGAGAAGTATTTGAAATAGTTATTACAGTTTTTAGAAGAAGATACTGGGGGGCTGTATAATACTTACTTAGTGGCAACATGAGTTAGGTCCTGGGCTGCTTCATGGCTGTTGCCCAGTCAGTCCCCTGTCACCTACCCAGCCACAAGGGTCAAACGTGATTTCTTTTTGTAGCTGCCCATTGCTGCCAAAGTGCCTAGAAGAGCTGCACAAATTTGTCTCTTAGGAGGAAAAATACTGTAGTAAACAGGACAGAGACCCAAAAATAAATCAGCTAATGCTCTGTTCCCAGCCCTGCCACTGTCTGTTCAATATTGAACAATTTATTTAACTTTTCTGTTCCTTTGTTTCATTATCTGTGAGATGTAATTTTATGAAGTGGGAAATCACCCATCAACATAAATATACACTGGTTTTTTGTTTAAAATTAAGTCTATAGATTCTATACAGATTGGGACCTTTCCTTTACTTTTTATTGATTGATAAATGGCTCATGGTAGGAAGTATTTGAGATACCCTGAAATAATCTTTTCTGTGTTAGAACTAAACCAAATTTTTAATAGTGATACTGTCTTCAAAAGGTAAAAGTGGGCATGTAAACCTGACCATATCTTAAAAAGACATAACAGTCAGCTTTATTTATATATTGTACCCCTTCCTCATCCCTTTGTTTGTATCACAATTTCATAGCATTAAATTTTAAGGGGAAGAGAAGTCTTGTGAGGTTGAAAATAAACAAAAAATAGTTACTTGCCTTTCTTAAGCTGACTACTTAAGCTACCTTGATCTGGCATTATGCACATATGTGTATTTAAAGAAAAAGGATTAATTGTAAAAACCTATATTAATTTATATAGAGAAACAATATTTAGTTCTTTTGAGTTCTAATCACTTTACAGTTGTTGTTTAAAATCTTCTAACACGGACATATTTCCCTATGTAGTTTAAAAATACACTCCATGTTTTACAGTCATCTATTGCATCCTGTGTATCCCAGTCCTGAGGGACATAGTGATGTCCTGTCCCTTTAGAAAGAAGAGTTTAGCATTTTTTCCTCTCTTTATTCTGACTGTTAACATGTCTTGTCAAACATAGGCTTAATTTTCTGCCCACAAGCATCCTGTGGAACTTGCTGCTGATGTTAAAAGTAGTTGTGTGTTTGCCTTCTCCTTAGCACCGTACTGAAAATAATTTTTTCAGTGGGATGAGATTAGTTTTTCATGCTCATTGCAAAATAGGTTTTCAGTCTGTGAAGGAATATGGAGATATTTCCACTGCTTGTTACATACCACGTGACAACCTACTCTTTAAAAATAGAAGCAATGGTACATCGTAAAATTAATGTAGACCTTTGTTAGGTATTTGTTCAGCTCATTTCAGTCATCAGCAATGAGAAGCCATAATGAAAACTAGATTTAAAGTATATGCAATTTACTCGCATAAAGAAGTAAATGAGAAGTATTTTCTAGCTTGGGGCTTTCAGCCACTTAAGGGAGGGTTGACTTTGTTGTAAAAGCACTGAAGAATGCCATTTATTGACTCCATTGTACCATGTAATGTCAAATTCCATTTTAAGTGTGGGCTTAGTGCTTCACAATACCAGACAAGTCATGTGAAACTGGCCAGAGAAAGGCGTCACAGGGCTTTTTGGAGATCGGTCACCCCCATTTTGTTCTTGACCTGCTCCCCTCTGCCCATGGGGGTGTGCGACGCGAAATCCCCTGACCTGGTGCTTTGGCTGGGGTTTAAATGAAAGATCAAAGGGCAGAGCGGGCATCTCAGCCCTGCTGAGGTGGGCCTTTCCCAGGCTGTCACACTGTGCGGCCGCCAAAGGTTTTGTTCGGGCGGGAACCGAGGCCCAGCCTGTGCGGCCGGGGCCCTCTTTGTCTGGCCTGAGAAGCTGGAGGCCCAGGTTGAGGATCCAATGTTCATCAAATGATCAAAGGCCTGAAGCCCTGGACATGAAATCTTTCTTTCCATTTCCTTTTCTTAGAGAATGAATTGCACGAGTGGCAAAGAATGCCCTTTCCAAAGCTTTTATGTGGAGTGCGAGGGCTAACTTCAGAGTCCTTCAGCGCTAAACATAAAAATGTAAGTGCACTTTCAATCTGGGCCCAGCTGCAAGGCCAGCATCTAGTAACATTTCTTTCAAAAAGGCTTTTAAGGATTAAGGCCTTCAGTCTTTCAAAAAAAAAAAAAAAATGGACTTTTAAGAATAAACTTAGAATAATTTGAGTTTCTTGTTCCACTGTCTGGTTTATTAGAAAGTAGACAATAATGCATTTTTAAATCAAAGTAAATAGAGGAGTACTTAGTTTCGGCAGTGGGAAAGTAGAAAGCAATCAATAAATGCCTTGGCTCTTTAGTGGGGTTTTTAATAGGGTAGGTTGAGAAAAGGAGCTCCTTTTTCATGTAATGATTTACTTCCCTGCATTCTCTTAGACAGTTAACTGTAAGTGCCTGTGTCATTTACAATTTCTTCTCCTACTGCTCATTGAATTAGTGCTAATACTTAGTCTATTAAACACGTTATAAATTCATAACTTCTACTATCTTGCCTGTTGCCGTCCCTCATATTATTTTAGAGGCTGAAAACTACCAGCAAGGGACCTGTTCTTAAAGCCTAAAGCTGGGCAAAAGAAACCAAGTTGGGGAGGATTTTGTGCTTGACACCCACCATGTCTGTCTGACTGTCCCAAACAATTTGAGAAAGCAGGAATGAAATTGTAAAAAAAAAAGGGAAAGCACCCTATTTTAGTGCACTTGCAGAATGGTAAAAGTTAGTACTGAGGGTAGAAATGCTCCCTTGGTGTACCTGGGGGGAGTTTGAGCTGGCAGGAGGGCACACAAGAGCTCGCAGGGAGCTCGCAAGAGCCCTCACTCAGCAAACACCTTCCCAGCCCCCAGCTGCCTTCGGGAGCCACGCAGCGCCGGCCTGCAGGACTCCCTCCGGCTCTGCACAGCATCAGGAAGGATTTCCTGTTGGGTTGGGTTTTTAATGAATTTCACTGTCCTCTGTGCAGTAAATGTAATGACTGCATCTGTGCATTCACTCCAAACAGCCACATTAAATAATCTTATTAGATACTGGAACAGTCAGAGAACAACAGTGTCTATTCAGTGCTATCATTCCTGTGTCGTGTAAGCGGAAAGTTTTAAATGCAAGTGTATCCTTTTGTTCAGTTGTTCCAATAACTCAGTGCTGCTATTTATCATGTAGTTTATTACTATAATTATTTTTCTTGCTAGATTCATATGCAGAGCAGTTACAAGACCCTGATCCTATATCCATCAAAATAATAACAGAAACAAAACAGTGTTGAATCTGGCCTTACAGTAACACATTTAAACACTATTTAATATGATTTAACTATGATAACTATTTAACTGTGGTACTATTTTTACTTGGGTGTTAAAATTTTAAGACAGTTACCAAATCACCTCTCATTTCCCCAACAGACAGCTTAAAACAAGCTTTAGTGAGTGAGAAGTTGAGAAGTGATTTATTTCAACTCCATGTGCACTTCCATGATTTAAATAAATACAGAAAATTGTAATGGATTGTTTTTGTAGATAACAATGCTTGCTGGATTTTTGACAGAGACTGCTTTTCTGGGGCTGATTTCTGCTGAGAATTTAAACGTTCTTGATGTATTTACAAGTTTTATCCTTTGTTACTAGGGATGATAAACTGATTTAGATTAGTCTACTTGATATTCCTTCCTCACTCCAAACTCACAGTAACTCTGAGCTGATAATTTTTTTTTCTTTCTGTGTGATCTGGAGAAAAGTTGAGAATTTTCTCATTTCTTGTCTTTCCTGAAGGCTTATTGTAGTGACTAAAAGTTTGATATATTGCAAGACATTTTTATTGAGTGTTTCTGGCATGAAAAAAGAAAAAAAATGAGATTATGAGTCTTCCCACTTTCATTTTTCTGAACTGAGAGGCTTGGATAGTGTAGATAATAGTTTGATTTTTAGATATTAATCCAGCCAGCAGCTGCTTGGGGTTTGCTGACCATCCATTTTCTTGTGTTTGAACTAGCTGGAATGAGATGAGTCAAAGGGAAGGCGAATATGAATTTTAAAATCCTTTTAAAGTATTGATTTCTGAATTCTAAAACCCAGCAAAAAGATTCGATTTAGCAAAGCCGAACCAATGGTTTATTCTCTCACATTCAAAAGCTTGGATTATAATTGATGAGCACACACGCTCTGGCCTGGGCTGGCTGCGGAGGTTATCTCCCCAAGTCCTTTCCTTGCCCCCGCTACCCTATTGTCTGAGGGTCTTGTGAGTCAGCTCCTGAGCAGATGCAGTTTATACCGTGACATTTTAAGGCAAAACAAAAGATTCCTTAATTCGCCTTCTGACTCATCATGATCAAATGATTTTGGCTAATCTGAACCCTTGCTGAGGTTTTGCTTATCTGCTGTGTGGATTTAACAATCATAATGAAGTTGTGGGGTTAGCTCCTCTCTGAAAGGATTTTATGAAAGAAAATGCTTGCCCATATTTGTGTAAAAATTGATTCAATCTGCTTATTTTTGAGTCCTTATGCAAAGTCTGAGAAAATTCTGTTGTTCGGTTGTGCTGATACGAGTCTAGAGCAGACTATTTCTGACATGCTCTTGGTGAACGAGGGAGTATTCCTTCAGCCCAGGATCCAGCTTCTCCCATGAAAATAAAACTTAACATACTACATGTCATAGAGTAGATGTGAGAATATATAGTGTAAAAGAGAGATTGCTCATTTTTAAAGTGGTATTTAATGGTAAGAGGGCAAGAAATGGGATTAGAAATAGGTAATAATTTGGAGAAAAAATTACGGCAGAAAAATTCTGGATTTACAAATGTAATTGTTTTCATGTTCTAAGTTTGAATCGATCACAGTGCTGGTCTTTGAGACTTGGGTGAGATAGGTTATTTTCTCTAGGAAAAAGGAAAAAAATGCAAGCCAGTAAAGCAAAAAACTTAGGTTTTGCTTTGTGCACTATTGTACTGTCCACAAGACTGCCTCAGTTCTCAGCAGCAATAATGCTAACCATGTAAATCTGAAATGTTGCTATTTCAATTTCTGAAGGAAGTTCTTAGTGTCCATGTAAACATATCATACGTTATAAGGCAGGTTTTTCAAATGAGCTGCACTTATGTATTGTAACTTTTATGTAATGAGTTACCCTGGAAACACAATTAGGCAAATAGTGCTCATTCTTGCAGCCTTTCCCAGCAGATAATTAATCACAATGAGAGCTGGGCCCCCAGCTACATGCAAAAGTGTATAGGGAATGTATAGGACAGTTTTTTACGGTCCAGCCTGTGATGCTCAGGGAACTCTCGCTATTTAGAACAAGCTGTTTAAAACAGTGTTTAGTTCCTTTGCGAAACACATTTGGAAATATAAAGCTTTAAAGCTTATTGACACTATAGAGTCATCAATAGTTCATAAAATGAAGATTAAAAAGTACCTCGTTCTACAAGCCTCTGTTGTGAAATGAATTAGTGACCATGGGGAAGGTGGCATTGGTTGATGTTTCCTAGTGTATGTTGTATGGACTGCATTTTTAGATGGTTTCCTTTATGGCATATAGAGATTTCAAACAAAAAGCAAACAAGTTATTGATGTAATTTCTTTGGCTTTTTTCTTTTTTATATAGTTTAGTGGTCAGGAATTACTCAAAAAGCGCCATATTTCTTGAGTTCTGTGGATTTTATTGGAAAAGAATTGGGACTAGGAAAGTGTGGTAGAAAGCAGTCCTAATTATTCAGGGTTTGGGGCAAAAGAATTGTGAAGAAAGACTGATCAGACATGGGCTATTCCTTGGGAAAGGGAGCACGAAGGGGGGTCCCCATAGAGCGTTAGAAGACCCTGAAAGGAATGTATTGATGTCAGTAAGCAGCTTGAGATAGTGACTAATTTGAAAACAAGAGGTCATTGACTGAAACTAAGGAGGAGACAAGCAGATAAGGAATTTGGGCGGCATTTTTTCACACAATGGGTAGGTTAGAATATGGAAAGTGGAAAAGCTGGTCATAGAAGCACTGTGCTATCAGTTCGGGGTTCGAGAAGCAGCTGGGCAAATGTTTGGAAAAGGTTTATATACAGAGTGAAGAACTACTTTTTTTGTAGCTAATCTCATGCAGCAGTCCATAGAAGAATTTGAAGAGAAGTGTTAATTGACCAGATGGTAGTCTTCTGGCTGTAAAGGGTACAATGTATATTACCTAACTAAAGTGTAACTATTCCACAACTTCTATAGCTGGACCAGTTTAGTCACTTTTAAGGATAAACTTCGTTAAAGAATGAATCCATAATAGTTGCATCTTTTATTCAGGTCACTCCATGTACTGTCCTCTGAAAGCATTGCCACCTACGTGCAATGTAAAATGAAAGCAAAATGTAAAATGTAGTTCTTACAATTTAATAGATTCATGTAGGTGAGCTACTTCTGTGTCCCCTGTAAAGAAAATTCACATTTTCCAAAGGGGACTCCAAGCTTTTTAGGGCCAACTGAGGCGTGCTTTCAGAAATGTCGTTGTTGCAATCAGCATCTTAACTTTGTTCATGTTTCATTCAGCACGTGGAGATGAACTGCCTGTCAGGTAATTCACCAGCAGTTTCTGGAAGAGGTACTGAAAGAAGCAAATTGTGTAGAACTCTAGAGCTGATACTGGGGAACACCTATAAGTAGGCAGTAGCAGCACATCCACAATTCTTGCTATTATTACCCTTTGCATGCACGTGTCTGTGTGCGTGCGCATGCGTGTGCATGTGTAAGTTAAATTTAGATGTGTGCACTGGTACTTTCTCGAGTGACTATAGGTGGTCATGGGTTATCTTACCCTATGTGGAATGCAAGCCATTAACTTCTATTTCTTGCATGTAGTAATTTAGGCATATTCCTTTTACTTTTAACTTCTGGGGAGGCTGAGGGAAATCTCGATGTTGTAAAAGAGAAACAGTTCCTATGGTATAGAGTATGATGTGACATATTCTCATGCACAGTGGAAACGAGGAAGGATTGGGCCTCACGTTAGCATCCATTTGCATTCAGTTACAGTGAGTGGGTTTTGCATGTTTTTTCTGCATTGACGAAGGATATTAGCTTAAAAGCTGACATGTCAGTAGTGAATTTCTATCTCTGCAAGACTGTTGAAATCAGTGAAAGCTTAGAAGCATTATTTTCCTGTAGCAGTTTTTAAAGCATTAGACTGTTCCTACATGTTCCATCTTCAGTATCACTTTCCTTTGGATTGTGTACTGACAAAGCCATATACATTTATAACATGCAGTTTTCAAGTATTAATATAAAATGTGTAAACAATATCACATTATGTAATTTATACTCTGTGTGTATGACTGTCACAATAATTTTCAATACTTTGCTTTTATTACTTTAAGTACTCCCTCCTCCATTTATATGCTTGCTTTGCCCATTGGGCTTTTTGTTGTGGTTGTTTCGTTGTTTGTTTTTTTTTTTAATAAAGGTAGTGAAATTTTAATTTGGGTCATTTTTAGGTGTATAGAAACGCTTATGTATTTTGTTTGAAATTACAGATTCAGGTACATGTTGGATCCTTCCCAACTGCATACACGCATGCACACAGATTTTGTTCATCTCAGGGAAAGAATAAGCTTTTAATGAAAATGCCAGCCTGAATACATTTGTCTTTTATGTTATCTTTAAAAGTGTGTCCCTCACTAGGTTTTTGCTGACGCTTTTCTCTTTCCATGAAAAGCATCAAATGATCCTCCTGGCCAATAGCAGAACTCCAGCAGCTACAGCAGCAGACATCTGGATAACTACAAATGAAAATTGCTTTTATTTTTGTAGTTTCTAGCTGTTGTTCAGCTCCCTTTTTTAACTCTAATATTTACAAGTGTTTTTATTTAATGGGCACTCAGACAATGCAAGTTGAAGGAAGAAAATACTCGTTTCTTTGCAGCAGAGCACTATACAAACAGCAGTTTACTCTTACAATGTGTTTTTCACTTCCATGGCCTTCCCTACACTATACCGCAACTGGTTTATCTTTTCATTATGGTTCCATGTTGCTTTCTCTTTTGCCACTTCCATCAAAATTGCTAAACTGGGGGGTGAGGGAAGAGGGGAAGGTAACAGACACAAAACACAGATCTCAAACACCATTAGATTTGGCAGATTCTAGCATTCAGGAGCCCAAAACGGCAGTGCAGAAACCCAAGTCTCTTCAACCCAGGTTCATTCCAGCTAACTTTAGCCATATAAACCACCTAGCATTATGCATCTCACCTAACCTAGTTGTCTAGGTCTCCTCAGTCATCAATGGAGAACGATACGCACCTCTGGAGGATAATTCTCAGGCAAATGAATTGCCCATCAGAGCTTCCCTTCTCTCTCTTAGCTGTTGGGAGAGGAGATGACTAACTCTGATTCGAACTTCAAGGATGGCTGGAGTAGATGAGATGAGGCTGGGCCTTTGAGACTAAGCTAGTTAGTAAATATTACCGGTATGCCATTAAAACTAATGGTCAGTGAAGAAGTGGTGTTACACTCCCCCTAGTTATGACCCTTTCTTCTTTAATCAGATTGAGTTTGCCCCTCATATGGTGTGATTAAATGTTTCACTGCAACATTAAGTACTCAATGGGGCAAACACTCACTGAAGCAGCTATGCGAGCTGTCCTTTAGAAGTTGTCAGTGGGAAGCTGGAGGCATCTAGGGCATTAGGAGCGTTGCAAATCTATAGCATATCTGTGCTACGTCCAGCTAGCTTGGGCATTGGAAACAGCATAGCTATGACAGTGTAATAGTCCATGAGTGCTGATTTACCCTGCTAACTCCCCAGAGAGCCCACTTCTGTTTCTATACACTATCACAGCCAGCAGTGTGGTCTTTTTGTGTATTGGGCTCCTGGCAGACCTGGATCTAGTTACTGTCTGTCCTTCTTCAGGAGGTTTCTGTCCTTGGGTCTCCACAGTTCATTGTCTGCCTCCTTGCTAAGGCAAAGCTGAATGCAGAAGAGGGCCAGAAAATGTTTTACTAAACCCATGAAAGCCTATTTGTCAGAGTCCTCACACAGGGAGGGAAGAAAGGCAGCATAAAGCCATTGTGCAAGAGTTTGCTTTGACCGTGAAGCACCACTTTTAGGCATGAGTCCTGCAGTCAGTCATCACCCAAACACAGAAACCACTTGTATTCTTCCTAAACACAGATGCACTGTGATGAGACAGCTGTTTGTCCTTGCTGACACTGTATTTTTGTCCCTATTTTCTTCCTCATGTGTATTTTTGCTATATCATAATATTACAAGTGATTCTTCCACAGTGCTCCCTACTGCTTGCAAATACTGCACCATGCGTGACTCTGAGGCTAAAAGGCTGCCTATCAGCAGCATCCTGCAAATATTAATTGGATCTTTTTCAGTTTCCAGCAACAGCAGCATAAAGAACTGTATTAGGGACTCTTCCTTCAAGATTTTAACAAGCCAGTTTTTAATCTGACCTAACAAGTCCCTTTGCCCTTTGAGGCCTAATTCAAA
>VZTV01082640.1:0-19610 GCA_013400875.1 Anhinga rufa | reverse complement strand
GGAGTGAGCAATCAGCTGTGTAGTCCTCAGTTGCCAACTGTGGTTAAACCATGACAGCGTGGAACAACAAAGACTTCTCATTGGCAGAAATGCTGTATTTTATTAGTAAAAGGTACTTTTAAGTCAGCTTAAAGATAAATGCATGTCCCTCAGAACAGTGGGAAGAAATTAGCAAAGGCTGATCTTCACTGAGAAGGCTTCGGTAGGGGCTGGAAAAGAAAACTGTTGTTACTGCCAGGACTCTGCTTGGACACTGATTAGTGTGTAATGACTGTCAAAGACGGGAAGACTGCCATGCCTCAATACAATGAAGTGAATACTGGTAAGTGTATATACTTAGAGAAATATATTCTCTGCTGCTTCTCTCCTGGCCAAGAGTAAAAAAATCTACAAATCAAAATCTGGGAATGCAAAGTACACATCTCTACCCCTTGAGGGTTTCTTTCATATTCCATAACCTAAAGTTCTATGATATTCATAGTGTAGTAAATATGTCTTTTTAAAAAATGCCTGTGAAGAACCTGTTGAATAAGCTGAGTATTTGGTACTCAGCCTATTCCTCATGGAAAATAAGGCAGAACCCCACAGATGTAGGAGAACAAAAGGACTGATGATCTTGCTTTTTTTCCTGTCAATGAGTCAATCAGACCATATTGTCAAAATATAAATTAAGGTATTATGATACTGAAATATTGCTCAGGTGTTCATATATTAAAAGTAAATATATTCTTACAATGAATACACTTTTAAGCAAGATGTTTTTAAGATTTGATTTGGAGTCCTTGCTTCAAGTGTAAAAGTAACATGGAATAAACCAAAGAATTGATAAAGAGTGCTCATAATTTCTTATTAAAAATTGTTTCTTTTTATTTATGTAAAGTATATTAAATAGAAATTTTTAAAATTATATGTGTATAATTGAATAGCAGTAATGGTATTCTTAAGACATGGTAGATTATCAGGTTTTCTTTAAAATTTATGTGGGATAGAGAAGGAAATTGTAACTGAACCTTGACTGTATTCCCAACACGTAAAAGTATATATATTGTACAGAGGTATAGAGTGCACTTTGCACTGATATGGATTTCTAACCTGCTTTCATGCTCAAATTCCATATCACAATTTATCTAAAACTTCTGGTTTTAGACTTTTTGCTTGTTCTCTTTTAAAAAATTGATGTAATGATGTTCTCTGTTCCTAAGCATAATAAAATGCAAGACAAATGGTGATATACTAAGCATTCTTAGAACTGTGCAAAACTTTCTGGTTTAATACTAAATTTTGGGGCAAATTAAGCTTTCACTGAGAAACAGCATTAACACTGTCTTCAAGAGAAAATTCCTTTCTATTTATGAGTTATGAATATTTAAAAATCACATATGGCAGGATTTTTCCTGAGCACTTATCATTGGCTTAGCTGTTCCAGAGGAATTAATGGTAAGATGCCTGTTAAATTCAGTGCAAGAAAATTTAAAGCCAAGATTTTTAGTGTCATTCTCCACAGACCTGTGCAGAAGATACAAGTAGATTTTAAAGTGCTGCTGCAAAATAGTGGATTCTCATTTGGAATAAGTTGGATTTGATTCCATCGGAGTTGGTAGTATAACAGCTGTCTTTCTGTCAGTGTAAAGAAGCAGAAGCCATTTAATGTCTCTTTGTAATGAGACAGCTGAAACTATAATAGCCATGAGTGAAAACACAAGCTCATGTGTTTAAGTGGAAGCTGAAATATGCAATACAAGAAATTTTTGTAAGAATCAGCACAGAAAAGGCTGAGATGAAGTCACAGATTATACTAGAAAGAGTTGACAATCTGATATTGAAGGAACCAAACTAGGAAGAGTGAGTGATACACCAGATGTGTGTGCTGCCATTCAGAGAGATCTGGAAAGGCTGGAGAAATGGGCTGACAGCAACCTCATGTAATTCAACAAAAGAAAGTGGCACACCCTGCAGCTGAGGAGGAATAACCAGTATCAGTACATCAGTACAAGTCAATGGCCCATCAGTTGGTGTACAACTTTGCAGAGAAAGACCTTGTGGTCTTGGTGGACAATAAGCTGACCATGAGTCAGCAATATGCCCTTGCAGCATCATCCTGCCTCATTAGGCAGACCATTGCAAGCAGATCAGAGGAGGCAGTCCTTTCCCTGTACACAGCTCACATGAAATACATCTGGGTGCTGTGCGCAGTACTGGCATGCCTTGTACAAGAGACACATGGATATACTGGAGTGAGTCCCCTGGGGAACCACGAAGAGGACGAAGTGACTGGAACATCTGTCACGTCAGGAGAGGCTGAGAGAGCTGTGAGTGTTCATCTTGGTGAAACGAAGACTCAGGGGGATCTTCTTCAGGTGTATAAATACCTAAGGGACTGTGTTAAGGAGAAGGAGTCAAACTTCTCAGTGATGTCCAGTGACAAGGCAAGATGCAATTGATGCAAACTGAGATACATGGAAATAATTCTAAACAGAAAAAAAAAAAGGGGTTTTATTGTGAGGGTTGTCAAACAATGGAACGGGTTGACCAGAGAGGCTATGGTGTCCCTGTCCTTGGAGATGTGGAAACCTGCCTGGACACAGCCCTGGAAAACGTGGTCCTCTGAATGTCTGGGCAAGTCTAGACAACCTCCAGAACAGCAGACCATCCTCAGTCACTCTGTGATTGTGTAATAGATCATGGCTTCATGATTCTGACAAAAACAACTTTTAAGCTTCTTGCTTTATAAGATATAGTTGGAGCCATTAGTGAAGTGAATGCCACCTGTTTCTTGGTATCTCATGTGCTGATGGAGCAGGAAGTCTTTATTTATACTTCATTGTTGTCCACTTTATCTAGAGACACATGTATTACACCATCAGCATATCTTTTTATTAGAAACAGAAAACCCACAAACCTGAAGTAATTGCTCAGATTAAGAAGTGATAACAATATTTCATTTGCAGCAGAAAATGTCAAAAACTCCTTTGTGGCAGAAACTGTCAAAAATGGGGAGTTTGGACAAATCAAAACAGGTTTGAATTACCTTCATCTGCTCAGCTGAAATTCAGACTATTGCAGCATTGTCTGCTGTATTAGAGCTAAAATAACCTTTCTTAGAAATATGTAAAGCTACATGTTTTTCTTTTTTTCCTGTCTATTTCAGTATTCTCATGTTTTGCTTTCTTGTTTCTTGCATTCTATAGGCATCTGAGATGTAGAAGAGGAGGAAAGAAAGCAAAATTGAGAACATTACAGATGACCAGTCTGTAAGCAATTGTTATAAAAGCATAGGATATCTAGAATGTCAGACTAAGCTGTCAGGCTGGATGAAGTGTTTTGCATTAGAAGTCTGGAGAATTGAAAATCTCCATTTAAGATAAGCCACAGTTGTGATTTCTGTATATAAAGTTTATCAGAATCTTACTTTTGGTAAACTTCTGAAAAAGGATTGGCATTGACAGTATTGGAATAGAGTGCTGCTTTGTTTACCTTTAGCAAATACTGTATTGAAATGTAGTTTCAATAGTTTGAAAATAATCAGGAATTTGTTCTAAAGTTTATGATGACCTCTATCAGCTTACATTTATTGCTGACAAAAATGGCATGGAAATTACCTCCTCAATTCAAAAATACTGTATCAATTTTTAAAATATCTGTCATAGCTTGATTTACACTGACTGATGCTTTAGTCAGTTCTCATTATAAGGTAAGCAACCTATCCCTATCCCATATTCACCAAGCAGTAGATTGGCAGTTAAGAAATGTCTAAGCACAACAGGATAATCTCTTAGCTTGTTGTGGCATTGCTTCTTTTTGAATGCTCTGTTATTGTTAGATGTGTAACTTTATACCTTATATACCAAAATAAAGGCTATCACGGGGGACTTTGGGTGGTATTTAAAACAGTACAAAGTTTATGCAAGACTATTTTTTTGCAGACCACCATCCACTGATGCCATCTGCAGGTGGTAGGAACATTTTTTTTTTCTACTTTTCATGAGATAAAGTATCTGTTACAGTTGATGAGGGTACAGATGATAGATATAATTCAATTATAATGTAGAAACACAGGGAATATTTTAAACTTTTTTAATGCTTTTGGGGAAAAAATACTGTTTGATTTCTGATGCTAAGAAGGCATCCTTGATAAGTTCCTTTTCCTGTGTCCTCTAATCTTTTAACTTCCCCTAGGAAAGAAAAGCTATTGGTTTTCTATAAATGTGGATAAAAAATATCCAGTGGCTCTAAACTGCTATGTATTTTTCCCTTTAGAGATATGGTATATTATGTCCATGAAATGCTTTTCCTATGAGCAGTTTAATTTTTTAAAATCTTGCATAAGCCCACAGACAGTGATGCAGCCTTTAGTATAAATTATAATGAATATGGTCTCCCTTTGTGATGCAAAATAATCACCATCACAGGCCTTCTAAGAGAAGATGTCAGCAGCTTCAAATCACAAGAGTTTTGTTGTTTGCTGTAAAGAACAATGCTATGCCAAAGCTTTGAAGGAAGTTCTGCATAAGGAAAGGGAAATGCTCGAAAATGTTACTAAACTTGTGCAAATCCACCAGGGAAAATAGACTTCTGCCACAAATAATTTTCAGCAGATATCTCTCACAGCTTTTCTTCCATCTCATAGGCTGCTGATCAGTAAGGAGAGAAGACACCTGAACACAACGTTATTTAGGTCTTGTGTTTGACACCATGCATTTTTCATTCAACCAAATAAGTAATGAAATACCCTGAAGCAAACTTTTCTATATCACATTTTGATATATGGAGACAACAGTGATCCCATTGTTGCTTTCATTTCATTAAGCTGCTTCCAGAGACACAGAGCAAGAGAGAGAAAAAAAATAGCCCAGTCTTCCAACTTCTAGAAGCAAAATAAAACAGCCAATGCATGTTTCCCTTACAATAGAAGTAAAAGTTCCATTTGTTCATTAATATTGAAAACTGGCAGTGAGTTAAACCATTAATTCCTTTGGCCATGTTTCTTCCAATGGTATGTTACATTTGATTGATCATAGCATACTGCCCAACACTTTCCCCAAAACAAATTTTGTGGAAGCAAAAAAACACAGTGAAAAGTTAGTAAGATACATAAACAAGCTACAGGTTGTGGGATAGGGGTTTTGTTCCCCACTCCCCCCATCCATTTGTCTTTCAGTCTTTTTGTCTGACTGATATCCCTTAATACTATAAGGCCTCATATTCTCACCAAACACTGACGTTTTCAAGTTCATATGTTTTATGATACTTCAAAAGCTGCTTGACATGATTTGGTTTGATTAATGTCTGGCAGTATTCTGAAAGTATGTAGCAAAAGGGACTACCCAAAGGTAATCACAGGAATCAAGAGTCTATGAGGTCCTATTTCAGCTGAGCTGTCAATACAGAAATCACCAATGAGTGGAGTGTTTAATTATAACTTGGGGAATTAATTTTATGTTGTACAGCTATTTTGACATCTTAGTCTAGATAGGATTTTTCACAGCACGTGTCCTGCAAAATAGATGTAATTCTCTCGGACTGGAAGGTTTATCTGTCATTAGGTTGTTTTTTAAATTAATTTTTAGTTTTTGTAATAAGAAAATAAACTGACAGAATTCTTTAGTCATTTAGAAAGACAGTGTCAGGATGAGATACCAACAATCTTAAACTTGTAGCGTGGTACACAGTTCTTGTCTGCTTCACTCTTGTCAGGAAACTAGATCTTGAAATATAAATATGTTTTACTCTGTTTCAAAAGGCAGTAATCTTGTATATTTCATTATGCATTCACGTGATTAGAAAACATCCTGGATATTTAGGGTGTCATTGAGCTTGTAACAATCAGGCAGGAGTGCCTGAGAAAGTAGGTCATGGAATAAATCCCATAACATTGAAAATGTGATCTAAAGTAGACAAACTGCATCTCCAAAAGGAGTTCTTCCTTTATTTCTGAATCCTCTGTCATCAGTGACATTAGTCCCTAATGGATATGTGTAGAGTGCAAGTAGCTTTTGAAAGACTATTAAGAGAAATGTGTGCATAAGGCTTGGTGACCTATTATTTGAACAAAATTATTGTATGATTGTCAGATGTTGATGCAATCCCAGAGTGCAATGTGTTGTAAACAAGCCACAAAAAAACTGCTCTGGAGATAATCTTTCTGTGATACAGAATCATGGAAAAATATACTTTGGAAATTATTTCTGGTGGTCATCTTGTCCCCTGCTCGAAACAAGCACAGCTAGATCAGGTTGTTCAGAGCTTTGTCCTGTTGATTTTTGAATACAGTCGAGGATGGAGATTACACAGCCTTTCGGGGCAATCTGTTCAAATGCCTGGCTCTCCGTAAGGTGCAAAAAATTACTCTTGCTACCTAGGTGAAACTTCCCTTTCCTGTGTTCTCTCTCCTCTTTTCACTGTATAGCTCCATCTTCTCTGTACTCTTCTATTAGATAGCTGAAGATAGCAATCATGTTTCCCCTCAACCTTCTTTTTCTTAACGGATGAACACACCCAGGCCCCGCAGCCTCTCCTTGGATGCACAGTGCTCCAGCCCTGATTGCCTCTGTGGCCTGTGTGGGACTCAGACCAGTATGTCAATGTCTGTGTCACGCAGGGGAGCCCCAGGCTGTGCACAGCACACGGGAGTGTCTCATGGGTCCCAGGCAGCTGGGCAGGATCCCTTCCTAGTCCTGCTGGCTGCACATTTGGTTTTGCAGCCCACAAAAGGGGGGCTATGTTGCTGCACAGGGACACTGCTAACCTGGTGTCATCAGAGCCTGTACTGCAGAGCTGCTCACAGCCAGCTGGCCCCAGCCTGTTCTGCTGCGGGGTTTTGTCCATTCCATGGCATTTGCCTTTGATGATTTTCATAGAGTTCCCATCCACTTGCTTTTCCAACCTTTCTGGGTCCCTCTGCATATTAGGCCTGTCCTCCAATTTATCATCCGCTTATTCAGACTAGGTATCATCCATAGATTTGCTGAAGGTGCAGCTCATCCCATCATCTAGGTTGTAATAAAGATAATTAAATAGATAATTAAATACTAGTGAAATAGTATTGATCCCAGACCAGCTCTCTGACAAACTCCCATTATAATTGGCCTCCAGCTGGACTGTGCCACTGTTCATAGACCTTTAATCCTGATAGTCTTGCCAATTTTCTACCCATGTTACACTCTACCCTATTAATATCTGAGCACTTTTAAGTAAAAGTTACTATTTGATAGTGTATTGAATATTGTAGGATGCTACATTTGTTAAGATTTTAATTTTTTCGGAGACTCTGAGCAAACAATAATTTAAATCAAAATTAAAAATAATTGAAACATAGAATTGTCACGAATTATGTATAAAATATGGTTTTCTAAGCATCTTTCTAATCATTCTTGTGAAGGACCTTCAATATCAATGGCACAGGAACTAGAGGAGCTTATTCCTTGTTCTGTATGTTTTTCTTTTTGTCTACTGAGGTGATTCCTTGTTCTTCACATACTGGGAAGCCATTTCTAGTTCTCTGAATTCATCATCTGTGTGCCTCATGATTGACTTAGCTATTTCAGGAAGATACTTTCTGAAGAATAAACACCAAAAAGGTGTTAAAATAATGTTACAGTCTGACAACTGCTGAGGGTGTCTCCCTTTGTGACTTTAATCTTCCATTTTCCTTAGTTTTCTATCTGTGTGGTTTAGATAACAATTTCCTTCATCACAGGGTAGTAAGAATGTAGAAGTAAATACTTAGGAAGACAATCTGTAGATATTAATACAAGGAAATCTAGTCATTTCTAAGTTCCATTGGAAAAACATGTTACAAGTTTTCTCTTAGAAACTGATTATCTTTGGATTCTCTAACAGAAGTATTGCTGTTCACAGTTTGCATTCATCTATATCATAACTCTATACATATTTTTTTAGGAGTTGCATGAGGGTATTCTGAATAATATGTAAACAATTGAATTCATTAAAACAGGCTTGAAAGTGCAACAACCAAACTGCTGTCTAACCCCTCTAGTAATACTCTCCCTCTGATACCCTGAAGAAAAAGGAATTTTCTGCTAAGTAATAGCAATCAACCATGTGAGCTTTGCAAAACAGAATTTGTGGTCAGAGAAGCAAGCTGAGAGATAGGGGAGCATTTGTTTTACAACTATATCCTTGAAGAAGAACTGAGAGACTGATAAAAAGGAACATTCCGCCTCAGAAGATGCCAAAAGCTGGGTGATAAAGTATATAGTCAAGGAGGACAACTAATTAGGATGTTTATGCATGAACTAAAACTAAGTGTCCTTTAGGTTAACTATCCTCATTATAAAATTAAAAATCACGCCTAGAGGCCAGAAAACCTCCTACTCAAATAAGCCCCTTACTCTCTGTGTATGTGTGGCAAATTTAAAGGGAGCTGTACCTTTAACATGAAGTGAGAAAGAAACTAACTAGTGATTAGCTGGGGGGTGTGAATATTAGCTGTTACTGACACATTTAACTGTATAAATACCTTGTAATTTCTTGGTGCAGTGTGCTAGCTTTATGGAGTTACCACCTAGCATCCATCTTTGTGCAAAAATGAAATTAATAAAATACTTCCACTCTGTGTGTATTTTGGCATTTTGCACACTGGGTGAATGAACTTGGTTTTTGGGAAAACACCTCCTTGAAAATAACCTATCAAGTATAAAAGGAGAGATATGAAGTGAGAAAACTTCATGGCAAATTTAACTGGAAAGTAATTGTTTTCTACATGGATAGAATTGTTCAATAATCTCTTATGGAATCTGAAAGTAAATCTAACAAATTCACTAAGCTAGTTCTGAATGACAGAATCAAAATGCCTTTTTTTTTTTTTTTTGCACTGTGAGTGCACAACATTAAGGCAATGTAACACTAAACCAATGTTCCTGGAAGATGTGAAAATAATTACATGTTCTGCCTGAGCTACAGAGCAGAGAAACATTCTGTCTTAGGCTTCTGTAGAGCATGTCAATTTCCAGTTTCCATGTTTTCAGCGTTCAGTGCACAACCTGCTTGAGAATGCAGTGATTTGAAAACAAAAGCATCCTCTAACAACAAGGGATCCTGAAAATTAGGCAGATGCCAAACTCCCCTGTGGACATGCTCGGTAAAAAAAGAAAAAGAAAATACTGGTAGAAAAACACCATTCATTTCCTTGGAAGTCACAGCAAGGAACTAAAAAAAGAAACATCTTAATGAGCCTATATCTTGCTAATTGTACATTTTGCATAGACATTGTACCATTTGTATAGACACTGTACCGTTTGCATAGATGTTCACATACAGCGAAGCAGAGTTTTGTGCTTAATATGATCCACGCTCTTCCATCATGGAGATTAGGCCTCCGTTTCTATGGGAGAGTATTTCACCCATTCAGATCAGTTTTCTTTATAAAGGAACAGGTTTTAATGCCTCCAAAAAGGCATTGTGTCTAATTTGTAGAATGACCTTAAAGTTATGTTTAAGAGAGGTTAAGGGTAAGTTTAAGATAATTTAAGAGAGGTGAGTTGCTTCAGTTCTGGGGGAAGAATTCTTACAAATTCTTGTCTATTACAACTTGAGGTGGTCAGTTACCAAAGCACATCCTTCTTTCTGTTTTCAGTGAAGTCAAAATCTTCTTACATGTCTAGCCGGCAAGGACATGTTATGTTGCATAGGCCTGGGACAGGTAGCTGTCTAGCTTCAGTTTTGGCATTGTTCAAGGTTTATATTGTGCATGATTTGTCCTCTTTGCTTTGAAATACATTTCTTCTAAAAATAATTTATTTTTCATTCTTTTTTCTCTTATTAGAGAAGTACTAGGAGATGGTAAATTAAGCAATATTCTTTCTGTATATACAGTGTCAGCTGTTTAACTTGCTAGTCACCTATGTCTAATTCCTGTTATTGACCTTTCACTGGAGATTGTTGCACTCATAACATGGCTACATAAATCAAATGGATGAGTGCTGTTACTGCGCTCTGTCTCTGAATCAGACAACAGAAGCTCACTTTGTACTGAACAGAACAAGATGCTCAGTCTGTCTTGATTCAGGGTAGGTCTTTGAAGATGCTAGGTGGTACTAGCTATATGGCCATCTTGATGCTGAGATGGTATTAAGCATGATAAGATGCCATGCCAGAATGATTGCATATCTTTATTTTCCTTCTCTTTTAAAATTTTAGTTTTAAGTAAACTTTTGTTATTCAATATGTTAAATGTTTTTCTTCTATAATTAATGTTACTGCTGACTGGTAATTAATCTGAGAAATAATCTTGCAGTACAGTTAGTTTACTGTGGTGTTTAAATAACTATGACATGCAGAAAGGAAGAACCTGGATCAGAGTAAATATTCCTAATCTGTCTCTTGAATGTGAGGAACAGCTATTTCATCAGACCATGTAAAGTGAGCAGAGTTAACCCCATCTTCAGTAAGCAGGAACTACTTGTTCCAAGAAGTAGTGTTTCTAGGAGGCTCTAGATGGTTTTTCTGCTCTGATACCTGAAGAGTAAGGGTTTAATTCTTTCTATTGTCTTCATAGATTCAGCCTTATTTACATGGGAGCAAAGCACTAGGTAACTGTGACTATAAACTCACAACTTTATTATCTGGGTGATTACAGTTTGTGTAATTCACTGTATGTTTGCAAAGTTTGAAAAAGGTGTCTTTTAAAGCTGTGTAATTGCTTTCAGAAATCTGTATCTGTTTCCCTCTCACCCCACCTTTATTTCCACTATCCCTAATGCATTATTTGTCTCTAATTAACGCTGGTGTCAAAACCCAAGGTGTTCTGAGCAATATATGTGTACAAAGAAGAAAGGAAAAGAGATAAAGAGAAGCTCTCTGAACAGTGAAAAACTTTCTTGGCCAGCAGGATACAGTCTGCATAATATACCATTATAACAACCCACATAATCTATGGTGGCTTAAAGATAGTGGATTTAGAGCTTTAGACTTCATGGAGAAATTGAACAGAATAGCTATTGTAGAATATATTGGTTTTTAATAGCTGTTCCAATCAATATATCCATTTAACTTCTTGTTCAGGTAGGTTTAAAGCTATCTCCTAATATCTTAAATGACAAGGTTATCTCTGCAAATTGATTAAATGTATTGAAGCCATTCATGAGTAAGCAACGCTTTTTTCTTTTTTTTAGTCTTGTAATGCAAGCAGTAATTTTCTGCATGAAACAGTAACAGATGAAAAATACAGAAATGCAAATTAATATAGGTTGATATAGGTTTATGAAGAAGCTTCTGCTTTTGTTACTATTATTTGTCTTACGCTGGTTCTCAGTTTGAGAATGGTAGTGTGCATCCACTGGTTTTAGCCATTTCACACTTTCTGTCTCTGTCTGAACTTAAAGAGTCTCTTCCTATGTAGTCAGACCACCAAGGCTAAATGAGCTTTTTGGCTTTGATCAGGATTTTCTTTAATTTGGTTGTCCAACACGAACTCTTGTTGGCCCCATAGCACCTTCCTCTGCACTATTCTGCTTGGCATGGGATTTGCATCTGACCTGTAAGGAGAATAACCTGCCCTCCAGCTGCCTGGAGCTGCTGTTACTCACCTAGTCTGTCAGCCTAAAGGCTTGTGGAAAGTAACAACAGTTTTAGCGTAAGCTCCGATATATAAAGTCTATATTAGAGAAAAACAGTTTAAAAAGAAACAATAAAATATAGACATAGCACTGTCCACCTGCTAGGTGTATCATATAATTGATATACAGAGTTCAAACTAAAAGCTTTCCTACTGCCCTTGTGTGTGCATTACTTCAGAAACATGCTATCTTTCATGAATTTTGGCATACCACAGAACACAATCATGCACTTGTTTGAGAGTCCTAATTAGTTCTATCATTTCTTGGACAGTGGGAGCTACTGCCCTTATCGCTCAACAATAGTAATAATATACATGCATTATATTAAAAATATTGTATTAAATTTATAGACATGAAGTACAATATATTTACTTCATGGGAAAGCTTATTTCTGTCTGACAGCAAGTGGAATCATTAAATCAATTAGTCATAAGTAAATGGTTTATTTGTGTGTATTCAATAAACAAGTTTAATAATAATTGCATATACTGTGCAATTCACTGTTTTATTTAGGTCTTTTTTATTTCCCTAGTATACCTTTTTGACATGATATTTGTTTGAAAAGTTTTACTATGCCATATTTAAGGGTCAGTACAGAGTAAACATACATTAGTTTAAAAAAATAAATATCTGTCAGATACGCATTCAATTGAGGAGTTTCACAGTACCAGATTTTATGTATTGACATAGAGGAAATAGAGCTTGGCTCAGAGCTGTTGACTGTTCCTCACCTATTGGTAGATAACAATTTTTTGTTTCCTGTGGTTTGTCCACGTCATTGTGGAAATAATATCAACAGCTGTTATTCCTGTTGTCTTAATCACCATTAAAATGCATTTTATTGGTTGTTAAAACAAGACAAACAAAATATCTCCATGTCTGTGTCCTTGGAAGAACAGAGTGCATGGGGAAACTAAAAAGAAAAAAAAAGACCATCTTCCTTTTGGTTAACGATTTTGTAAGTGAAAGGCAGGGATCTTTATAAGACTGTGTAATATCAAATTCAAAAGACTGATCAGAACCATTCTTCCAAGTAAAGAGGCTTGTGAGCATTACTGGCTACAAATACATTAGAGTTCTGGAACCAAGAGTTCTGTTATTTACAAAAAAAAGTCTGGAAGTGTCTTATCTGGGTTACAAAGAAACTTTGAGAGAATGTGCATAGGTTGTATATGGGACCTAAAATGATGGATATGCTGAAAATCAGGGTCCTGATCTTAGTTTATTAAAATTAACATCAGTATTCACATTCACTTGATCATGAGGAAAAGACAGCACTGTCATCTAAACAATAAAGTCCAAACAGTGATGTAAAGTTGGTTAAAAAAATTAATTTGGACGCTTGATGACATCTGAGCAGTGTATTCCAATAACAGCAGCTGTTTCCACAGCAGAAAAGGATTACACCTTCTCAACTGCTTTTGCCTGAGCTAATGGACTGGTTTTAATCAGGATATCTGACAATTCTTCATGATAAAATAAATAGTCTCATTTCATATGCTGATTTAACAGTATTAGTGTACACTTGAGGGAGGGCTGAGGCACTTAATGTTCTTTTATTTTGCTGTTCACTGTCTGATTTGTCCATGAATGTAGCTGGGTTGCACCTTTTGCAAGCAATAGCATACAGTGCAACTGGTTACTGACAAAGCTAATAAATTAAAAAGAAATGTACACCTGTGGGTAATTAAATTAGACTTGAGGAAAGTTGTAGAGATTAATGCATGCAATCAAACTATGTGCCTTAATCACTTCCACTGTCAGTTGTAATTTATGGCAGAGCTTCTTTACAACAATTCACTTTATTTAAACTTTAAAGGCATGTATATGCAGAAATGAAGGATACTGCATTTTGTATTGGTATGTAGTGCATTTTGACAGATACCAGTTGCACAACAACAACAACAAAAAAGCTCAGGACAACCACTTTTACTGCTGCCAAGTAACACTGAAATTCGGTGCTTAAGCACTAATCACCTGAATGTACACAAAAAAATTTGACAAGGGTCCTGAACTAATATGACATCTGGGGAGATGGAACCAGAGATGTCTGCTAGAAAACCTGTTAGAAGTCAGACATTCAATTCACAACACTTTCTCTGATATACTGTTTATTTACTGACTTGACTTTTAGCAGTTTTTTGTTCAGCCTAATTTTAAAAGCATCATACACATGTTTGCTGTATAGGTAATTGTGCCAGAAAAAAAAATGTGATGGGTGACATAGAGATGACAGGAAAGGAAGTTTAAGCCTTCTATATTTTAAACACCTAAATTTGTAAAAGCTTTTAATTAAGAAGTCATTTTAGACACTAATAATTAATGTAATTCATTTGCTGAAGTACACATGTAGGTTTCCAGCACTTTTGCAAACATATCTGTGCAGGTGTATACCTATACATTCCCTTCTTTGCTACAACTGCTGTTAAAAGAGCAAAAATAATTTATCACCATTTTTGAATATACACATTAATGAAAATGAAGTAAATGGTAATCTGTGGCATTTTGACACTGAAAGATTGGAGAGAAAAAGATGTATCTTCACAGTTCTGTGACAAAAATATTCACCACTTCAAACAGGCTTATGCAGAATAGAAATTGTATACTGATACATTTTAAAATTGAGGCCTGGACACACAAAGGTTTTGAGGCAATTAAGATCCACATAGCAGCTGAGACATTTAGTTCACAAAATATGACAAAGACATCTGGATCAAAGAAGCAGATATTGGTTGCAAACTGTATTTTCATGGGGTGCTTACTGCAGGGGATGCTTAAATTCAGCATAGAAACAGGATATTGAACACACATTTGTCTCTCCTTGAAGTTAGGCATCCTTCAGTGAATGTACTGGCTTCCTTGATGAGCATGGCTTTTCCCCATTAACTGTAAAGGAAACCTATGGACATATATATGCATGAACTTTGGTCCCTTGTCTTAGTATTTCAGATTTTGAGCTATTGCATCCTTCCTGTACCAACAGGTACAACCAACTCACTGAATCTGAACCTAGGTTTGTACTAAACTTTAACTAAGAACTTAATGTTTCACGTTTCAGAATTTTTGCTTAAGACATTCTAGTAGGTTTTCCTTAGCTGGATGACAGGTGCCTACCAAGCTGCTCTGTCACTCTCTGTCCTCAACTAGACAGGGAGAATATGACAAAAGCCTTGCTGGTATGTCCAGGGAGATCACTCACCAATTACCATCATGGGCAAAGCAGGCTCAGCTTGGGGAAATTAATTTAATTTATTGTCAATCAAATCAGAGTAGGGTAACAAGAAATAAAACCAAATCTTAAAACACCTTCTCCCCACCCCTCCCTTCTCTCCGGGCTCAATTTCACTCCCAGTTTTCTCTACCTCCTACCCTACAGCGGTGCAGGGCGATGGACAGTGGGGGTTGTTGTCAGTTCATCACATGTCTCTGCCACTCCTTCCTCCCCACACTCTTCCACTGCTCCACTGTGGGGTCTCATGTGTGAGAGCCAATCCTCCACGAACATCTCCAACATGGGTCCTTCCCACAGGCTGCAGTTCTTCACGAACTGCTCCTGCATGGGTCCCTCCCACGGGGTGTGGTCCTTCAGGAACAGACCTCTCCAGCATGGGTCCCCCACANTCTCCAGCATGGGTCCCCCACAGGGTCCCCCCACAAGTCCTGCCAGAAAACCTCCTCCAGCGTGGGCTCCTCTCTCCATGGGGGTCACAGGTCTTGCCAGGAGTCTGCTCCAGCGCGAGCTCTTCATGGGGTCACAGCTTTCTTCAGGGCACATCCTCCTGCTCTGGTGTGTGGTCCTCCATGGGCTGCAGGTGAATATCGGCTCCACTGTTAACCTCCATGGGGTGCAGGGGGACAGCCTGCCTCACCATGGTCTTCACCATAGGCTGCAGGGGAATCTCTGCTCCAGTGTCTGGAGCAGCTCCTCCCCCTCCTTCTTCACTGACCTTGGTGTCTGCAGAGTATTTTCTCTTACATAATCTCACTCTTTTCGCCAGCTGCTGCCGTTTTTGCACAGCAACTTTTTCCCCTTCCTAAAAATGTTATCCCTGAGGTGCTACCACCATTACTGGATGGCTCAGCCTTGGCCAGCAGTGTGTCTGTCTTGGAGCTGGCTGGCATTGGCTCTATCAGACATGGGAGGAGCTTCTGGCATCTTCACATAGAAGGCACCCCTGCAGTCCCCCTGCTACCAAAACCTTGACATGCAAACCCGTTCAGACATCAATGAAGTCTGAAAGTGGGGTGGATTGCTGTTCAGTAAAAGGCTTAAAAATATATGTTTCTTCCCTAGCCTAAATATTAGTTCTTTGAGAGCGGTACAGTCTTAAACCAAGGCCCAAATAACCACTTTCTGGAAAGACTTCAGTATAACTTCAGCATAGCTTCAGCTCAGTTCTAAATAATATTAAGCCATTGACACAGATTATAGTATAATTTGACAGTTTATGTTACTAAGGATATGCCTTCCAGAAACCTGAACAAGGCCTACTTAGTTTTAATGAAACATATGCTATTCAGTGCAGCTAGTTGAGGGGAAAGCTGTGACTGAAAGGTTCAATTGCTGGAGTAACATTAACTGTAAGCCATCCCAACTCAGCCAAATATAATTCTGCCCTTTGGGAATTCAGACATATTGAAAACTTGACCCTTTGTCTATTTTTTAATCTTTTTTTTTTTGATTGACCATAGAATTTTATAATGTCTTCTTATCACCATGTTCTTTTGCATAGATGTTGTAATTTTTCTTTTATTTTCTTAAAAATATTGGTAAAATATTTCATGCCATAAAAATATTTTAATAGGATCATTAGATATGAGCTATAAACAAAATTAGCGTGTAGTTTGAAATAACATATTCAAATATTATAGATCTTCAGGATTCCAGTTAATAAGACTTTATTTCACATTGTCGTTGTAAAGATTCATCTGGAGACTGTAAAATAAAATCAGATCAGTTTTCCTAACACAAGCCTCTGCTTTTGTATGTCAAGTTTTTTAACCACAAAAAGAAAGGAAACTTTTCTCCCTATATCTGTCTTATAAATTTCATGCCCATTCATGAGATAACAGTTACACCAGAGGGGGTTGGGGGGTTGCATTGTTCTCTTAATGAATTTTGTGTATGAAAAAAACCATCTGATTAATCACAGCATTACAAATTTTATTTGGCAACCCCCACTTTGACATAAATATGCAGTTGTGCACTTTCTGCTCAGTATGGCTGCTCTTATCACTACTGGGACCATCTAGTATCTATCTCAGAGCTGTCATAGCACAGAGGTTACTTGAGATAAATCACTTAACAGCAGCTGCAGGCCCTTCCGAAGTAAGAGATTAGATGCAGTATATGCAGGGTAATGCTGAGTGAAACAGACTGACTGAATATTCTGGAATCTGAATCAGTAGCATCTTCCTCCCCTAAAGCTCAGACCTGGCAAAGTGTCATAGAAACTGGTGAAGATCATTCTTCAGTAAAGTCAATCCAGTCTGGAATAAGAATATATTGAGCCAGCATAGCAAGTACATTGTTGTCATGGACATTTTTTGCTGCTGTTTTCTTTTTCTGACAGGTTAATTTTTTTATTCTGCTTTCACTGTTAATGCCAATATGGCTGAGGATCCTTTCCTGTGCATGGTGTTGTTCTCTGGGGGGCACTGATTACTACAGGACAAGCCAAAAGTGAATTATGAATAACCCTTTGATAGCTGGAGTCCAGAATAAAGTTAAATTGATGCAGTTTCTTTGCTGGTTTGAGATGAATGAAAGAAAACTAACTTTATTCAAATGAGATTTACAAACATGAAAGCCAAGCTTCAGCTAATGATTTAACAAGGAAGAGTAGGTCATAATACATATGGCTTTGTTTAGAAATGGATAGTACTGCCTTACAACAGGGCACCTGCTTCTATCCCTTGTCAACAAAATCAAGAGAATTTGCCAATACACCTTAGCTGCAAGTCCTCTGCCTCTATTATAAGTTATAGGATGTGTTCAGAGAAGAACATAACACCTAACTTTTCATTTACTGCCAGGCATGGTTAGAAGAAGATGGGGAATTTTATCATCAGGTTTTTCATTTGACATATACAGGACTGCTATCCTTTTTCCTCAACCAGTAATCTCAAGTTTGCTTAAAATCACTCAGGTTCTCACAAATTCCAGCATTCTGAGAGTTTTTAAAGTCAAATCACCTTGCCCAAATTATATGTGTTCAATTACCACAAAAATGTGTTTTCTAAAACTAACCTTCTACACCCAAAATGGTTGCCAGATTACGAATAATTGTGGCAAGAAGTATAGTTCATAGAGAATTTTCCCTCTAAAAATGCAGAGGAAGGAAATGGATGTGAAGAAAATGCAAGCTTTAAACTATAGCTGAAGGCAATTAAACTTAGTGGGAAAATATGTTGGCTGTTGTAGGAGAAAACTTTAAGTGAAGTAGAAAACCAAGGAGGGAGCTTTAGCATAATAACACTAGCAGACATTATGATGTTTCTTGTATGCTATAAGAGCTTATGTGAGCATACAGCAGAACAAAGAGCTTGTGTGCTGTAAGAGCATATTCCTTTTTGGACATCAAAATGCTTGTCCTAAGGTGTGTCATCCAGAGGTTTGGATAGATATTAAGATATACATTTGTTTCTATGAAATATATAGGTAGGTTATTAATTGTTAATAAATTCTTTGAAGTAGTAGGAAAATAGCTAATTATTCTGCCTTGGTCATCAGTCAACCCCAAATGCCACAAACATTTTTAACTTAACTTCAGTAAAGCTTGCCTTTAATTTGCACTGAAAGAACAAATAAAATCAGTTTGAAACATTTTTATATAACCCACTTTCAAAAGGGAGATTGGTGTTTATCGCCATTTATACTTTATTAATCTTGTCCCAATATGAAGGAGAAGGATGAACTCTTTAATTTGTAGTTTGTTTTCACATTGCTCTGGCTTTATTTTCCCTGGCTTAATAAAAGATAAACCCAGAGGATTAGCATCCAAAAATTCAAAAAATGTAAGGGTGATTACATCTGGGTCTTGTTAAAGCTCCAGGTAATTTAAGAGAACCTCATGCTCAGGTGTTGTTAAATCATGAAATTTCAAATTAACATAAAGACAGTTCATTGATTTTCGAGCTAGATCTTAATGGTTATACAGTCAGATGAAGAAAGTTCAGAAAGCTGGTTGGATCAAATGAGGAGAAGCATTTTGTACTGAAGAAAAATGTCAGTTAGTGGGAAAATGTACAACAAAGATACCTCTGGTCACTTTTAAAACTAAAGGGACCTGCTAAAACAAAGTAGCTAGCAAAAATATACATCTTGGGTAAAAAAATTACTGTGTTATCATGGTACACAAAAGAGGTATTTTTAAAAAAAGTTACCTCAAGCTGAGCTGGGATATACTGCACAATTCCATAGAGAAACCATCTGTATTAGGAAAACTTCAGCTACTTTATAAAATTCACTATTGAACCACAATTACTTTTTGTGTATATTAAGAAACAGAGACAGAAAAAGTGTTTAGTTAAGTTGGCATTGTCTAGATACCTGTTTTTCTTACACCCAGCAAGAAATAATTTGTTTTATAGTTCGGTACAAAGTCTGTTTGTCAGAAATGCCTGACCCAAGTCCCGGGACAAAAAACATTGTTGTTTATATGGCTGCTTAATTTCTTGGAGAGCCTTAGAAGCTGGTCCTTGATAGAACCCATTGCAAAGCTTTTGGGCCACAGGATCTTGTGTTAGACAAATATGTACCTTGGCAATGTCAGTCCATAGGCTGGAGGCAGGAGCAATACTAGATTTTCAGATATTCACAGGGTTCAGAAGACTATGAGGCTTAGCATGATGGGCTTCAAAGCCAACAGTGTATGAACATTTAGATATATTCCCTGCTCTAGATGGGGGATGGGTGCATGGGGGATGTGAATGTGAATTTGAGCACTCTTGCATGTGTTTCTGTGGGTGGGAGGGAAACATCAGTCTACTGTTAGTCCTGAAAATAATTCAGTCATTTCCATGTAATAATTC